>JAJHUR010075378.1:0-12500 GCA_027495735.1 Lutjanus campechanus | reverse complement strand
CCCATTAACACATGGAAGGCAAATAGCAAAGAGGCGCCATGTATCAGAATATTTCGCAATGCTTAAGATGAACTTTTGTTCCTCTTTATGTCTTTAACAGGAACAGAAACCTCATTAATTTAAAACAGGGGCATGGAGTAGAAAAATATTTCAGACAGCCTGTTCCTGTACATGTTTTGTAATGTTACATTATCAAGCTGATTTATTTAGAAGCCCACAGTCCAAATTGATGTCCACATGTCAGCACTTCACCACAGCACAGGAATAAATCTCATTTTGCAATTGTGTAGATTCAATTAAACCAATTAAAATCAGTTTGCTTTATAATTGACTAAGAATGTCTTTAAACTTGTTCTGCTCCTTTTCATGATTATTATTTTTTTTTTTATCTTTCTCATTGCTGTTTGCTATGCAAGCAGGAATGAACATGCACGATATCTTTCTACGGAACAACACAAGATAAAAAACATCAAGGAATAACTGTAATTTTCTATGGAGGAGAAATGCGCATTTTACAGCCCGCTCATAATCACCTTCAGTCCGCAGAAAGAGAAATATGCGCTGAAAGTGGGTGTGTGCGGGAGAGGAGGGGTTAAAGACTGGGAGGGTATAGATTGCAGACGGAGCAGTAGTGGGGTAGGCTGGATTGTGATAGCGACAGATGTCTAGAGAACTGTGAGGGGCACTCCACAGTTACACCACCACAGTCCCACACTGCACCTCGGAGGGAGAGGGGCGGAATCTGCAGCTGTCACTCCAAAGGTTTACCTCCATTATCACATCCAGCCGGAGCCTTGAGGAGAAGAAGAAGAAAACCCAACTGATCACTCACTCTCTTCACACACAGGTTGGTTTATTTTACAGTTTGTTTGTTTTTTAAAAATATCAACATGTCTGTGATATATTTTCTTAAAGTATTCGGTTGGTAAAAAGAAAAAGAAATAAAGAAAGGAAGGAAGAAAGAAAGAAAGAAGTGAAGCTGCAGTTTCATTGTTCACCCTCTCTTAGCCTTTCTCCTATCATGCTAATTTGTACATTGCAAGGCTGCCATAATAAATGCAGCTTTTTTTTTTCTTCTTTTCTTTTTCCCCTGACCATTCTCAGCAGCAGTCGAATTTGATTTAGTGCGTCTTCCAGGCAGCAGCGCTGCTTTTTTAAGTAGGCCAGCCGATTAAAAAACCTTCTGGGATAAAAGAAAAGCGCAAAACAAAGTTCTGAAGTTGTGGTACTTATTAGATATTAGCACGTTATTGTGGTGAAATTCGTTTTCTTTCGTGCGACTGCAAGAATTTTCAAATAGTCGTGAACAAAAAGGGCAGAGCAGCTGAGAGAAGCAGCGGTGGGTGGGTGGGTTGAAATGGGGGATGGAGACCCCTCTACAGCTTATATCACTCAAGTGTTCGAGGCCAGTGTGCAATTCCCCTGTATAGCAGCCTATAGCCCTACACCATACACTATAGTACAGATTAGCGTCTGTTTTCTGCCAAATTAGCCAAACCCATTACTTTTGTCAGTGAGTAGCTGCTGGTGAGGAATCCTCATCCTTTGTTACCGGCCGGCACATGCTGCCGAACCTTTCTCCTCCATCTTTCTGAAAAATGTGTAAAGCTTTGTGCCTGCTATACACTTGACTTTAGTACCATATTTACTCAGAAATTATGTTGAAAAAAAATGTCAGTGCAAATCCACAACAATTTGATGTCAAAATATTAGGTTTTCTCCTTAAACAGTATATTTGCTTTGTCTGATTTGAAGGCTGGGGGGTTTTGATGAAAAACAGGCAAATAGACTAATACATCAGCCACATAAATTGTATAATTAGTTACAAGCAGCTCCAAAAACAGAATTAGGCTGTTATTGCTGTAAAAGCAGATATAATGGCTCAGTTTTATTACTGAACCACTCATTAGACTGTAAATGGGTGTAATGGCTGTGCAGCCTATCCTGGTTTGTGGCGCATCCTGTCTTGATTGCTCCATTGTAGCACTATGGACAGTTCCCAGATTGCTCGTACTGGGGTAAAAGCACTGCTTTAGGCATTTTAGACATTATAGAAAAAACACCCCACATTACATAATATTTACAGTTTTCGTTGGAATAGCATCTGTCAAACCGTAACAGGCTGATCAAATTGTCAGAATGTGTCATTTAAGAATTAATGTAATATAAACCCAAAACCTTGATTCTGCAGAACCACGGCATGTAATGTCTTTCCTATATGCAAACAGGTTGATTTACTCAGGGTCAGCTGACACAGTCAGTGTAAAGTTGAACTTCCAGTTCTCTGTTCTGTGGCTGAAAGGAAGTCACATTCTGTGGCAATCATGAACTCTTCCTCTACAGCCAAAACAGTGTTGCAACATTCTCACAAAGAACTACAGGCCTGTTGTACATCTTTGCTCCATTCACAGGATGTGTCAATGGGATTATTGTGGTTTAACACCAATCACATCCAGATTTGTCATATATTTCTTGTATGTGAATTAACTGCAGGCTCTGTCTGCGTGAGACTTGCTACACTGTATAGTTTTGTAGCTCGTCATGCTGAGAGGAATAGTTGTACATCTACATCATAGATGTTCAATTCAGAGTTGTGGGCTCATTTGGCACTGAGCCGTACCCGACATTCCTGAAGGGGTAGAGAGTCTGAGGGGTTGTCTGATCTCAGTAAGGTTCCCATGCATTTACATTTGTTTTCTAGCCAAACTGTGTTTGGCAGAGAGCAGCTTCCTAATTGAACTTCTAGTTTACTTCTATACAATAGACTTCTCTCCATTCTTCAGTCTTACAGAGCACTGTTTTACATTTGAAGGAGCTAAGTCGAACATGCACTGCATTTTAGAAAGTCTGACAGCTCACATTCCTAATATTCTCATGTGGTGCATAAATGTCCACTGCCTAAAATAACTAGCTAAGTAAACATACATGCATGCAAATAAAGAGTATCACCTCTATGCTTGAGTGGCAAATTGGTCAGCGCTGTTGCCTCACGAGGAAGAACCTGAGTTTAGGAACCTCTAAATTCCATGAAGGAATCAATGTCTATGTCTATGTCTATATATTGAAGATACACTTTATACTGTATTCATTAATGACTAAAGAGACAGGAAAAATTGAACTGTTTTTATCTCTCATACTAAAAGACACTTTCATCTTCTTGTTTCTAGGAGACACCATGGGAGGCAAAATGAGCAAGAAGAAGAAGGGGTATGATGTGAGCGACCCCAAAGCTGCAGGTGCAGAGGAGTCTGCTAAAGTGGAGGCTGCAGCCCCGCCCACCCAAGCTGAGGAGACAGCTGAGGCAAACAATGTGGCAGCAGCAGTAACTGAAGCTGTAAAAGCTCCAGAAGAGCCCAAATCTGCACCTCCAGAGGAACCAGCTGCAGCAGAGGCACCAGTTGCAGCAGGAGAAGCAGCTCCAGTATCACAAGAACCAGCTGCAGCAGCAGAGGAACCTGCTCCAGTACAGGAACCAGCTGCAGCAGCAGAGGAACCAGTTGCAGCAGCAGTGGAGGCAGCTCCGGTAGCACAAGAACCAGCTGCACCAGTAGAGGAACCTGCTCCAGTACAGGAACCAGCTGCAGCAGCAGAGGAACCAGTTGCAGCAGCAGAAGCAGCCCCTGTATCACAAGAACCAGCTGCAGCAGCAGAGGAACCAGTTGCAGCAGCAGTGGAGGCAGCTCCGGTAGCACAAGAACCAGCTGCACCAGTAGAGGAACCAGCTCCAGTAAAGGAGCCAGCTGCAACAGCAGAGGAACCAGCTCCAGTAGAGGAACCAGTTGCAGCTGCAGTGGTTGCAGCCCCTGTAGCACAAGAACCGGCTCCAGTAGCAGCAGAGCCCGCCCCAGTTGTAGAGGAACCAGCTCCAGTAGAGGAAATAGTTGCAAAAGTAGAGGAACCAGCTCCAGTTGCAGAGGAACCAGCACCAGTAGAGCTCCCAGAGGCTACAGCAGCAGCATCAGAAGAACCTGAACCAGCCCCTATAGAAGAACCTGCTGCAACTGTAGAATCTGTGCCAGAGCCTGAGGTTGTTCCTGCTTGCACTGAGGAAGCACCTGAGGTCCAAGAGCCAGAGCCCACCCCAGAGACTGTTACTGAGCCAGAAGCCACTGCGGAGGAGGCAGCGCTGCCTGCTGCTGTCCCTGAACCTGAGCCAGTGGCTGAGCCGGTGCTGGAGCAAGCCCCAGAACCAGAGCAAACCCCTGAGCCAGAGCCAGAGCAAGAACCAGAGCCAGAACCTGAACCACAGCCAGAACCCGAGCCAGAGCCAGAGCTTGAACAATTACCAGAGCCAGAACCAGAGCCAGAGCCTGAGCAAAAGGCTGATGCAGTAGAATCTGCAGCAGAGGAACAAGTAGAAGAAGTTGAGCCAGAACCAGTTGCAGACACATCTGACGCTCCTGAACTTCCTGACGCACCTGAGGTCTTGGAGACCGCAACAGAGGAGGCGGTCCCTCAGCCTGTGGAGGAGGAATCTGTTGCAAAAGAGGTGGCAGCTGAGCCAGAAGCAGCAGAACCTGTCCCTGACATTGTCGTCTCAGAGTCTCTCTCCTCCAGCGAAATTAGTGCTGAGTCTGAAGAGGCACCTGCAGCATCTGTGGAAGAGGTGCCTCCCCAGGAGCCTGAGGTAGAAGAAAAGGTGGAAAATGGAGATTTAGAGAGCCCCTCTGTTCCAGAGGATGTGGCAGAAGTAGATGCACTTCCAGCTGTGAATGGAGAGTGCACAAATTCAGAGGAATGTGTTAATGGAGATGAGGAGACGCCTATCAAGGAGCAAAGTGACTTTGAACTGAAAAAGGATGTGAATCTGAGCGGGGATGTCCCAGAAGTTCCCGATGGAGTGTCCGACATGGTGGAGGGTCTCGGCACTGAGGTCACCCAGGCGGTCTGAAAAGAAGCCATCTTTCAAATCAATGTGAATTCAGTTTAATCCTCCGATGCGAGAAAGCCATCAAGGTATCTCAAAAACAGCTAGGCTTTCTGGATTGCTGTAACCACCGCGATGTCTGTAGTGGTAACTCAGGCAAAAGGATGTTTTCTTTTGAGTAACCAAAAATGAAATGCAACCACTTGAGGATAGAAAGAGAGGGAGATAGACAGACAGAGACATTGGAAGTGAGACAGAAGTGCAGAGAGGAGACTTGAGTTTTGAGTTAGAGGGTGAGTGGAGACAGACAGTGAAACTGGACAGCAGTGCAAAAAATACAGGACAGTAAATATGATATTAACGAAATGGAATGAATAAATCAGTCCGTGTGTGTGAGCCCGATGAATATTACAAAGTGGTTTATTGGAACAGCATCCATTATTAGTATGTTATCTGATTTAGAATGTCATATATCCTTTCTATTACTATATGCAGAGACCTGACATAAATGTTTTGGCCTTTTATAACAATGGTACTTGTGAGGACTGTTCATTTTAAATTGATTGTTCGGAATAGAGAATAAAAAGAGATTGTTATAGCCTACAGTGATCTTCTTTTTTTCACACATTCTCTCAGCAAAGAATGTTTGTGTCAAAATGTGTCACAATTGACTCTTCCTAAGTCATGCCCCTTTTCGCTCTGTGCTCCAGTAACAGCTGAGCAAGCTTGGTACATCTCTTTTCCTATTTCCTGTACAGAATTTTTCCCCTCCAGGATGGCAAAGTCATGTCCTGCCCTACTCTGACTCCAAATGGCCAGTACTCCTTGACATAGTTGGTTTGGGTCATTTAGGTTGGGTAGGTTATGGGTAGGTTTAGACATGAGGAGTGAGACTGGGTAGAGATAGGGTGAATATCAGGGTAAGTCAATCAGATTAGGGCAGGACATGCCTTCGCCAACCTGGGGAAATATATCTCTAACTCTATTTAGATATGCTATGTGCTAGGCTCATCTATGTTGAAAAAAAACAACTACATTTTGAACATTATTAAAAGACGTTAAACTTCTTAAACTAGCTAATGCAAGCAAAACGCCAGCGAACTAGCTAGTTAATCTGCATCAATCATTAGCTAACTTGGTGGCAAATTTACATCAATCATTAGATAGCTAGCATTTTGCTAACATTAGCTAACTTAAGCTGTGAATATATGTAATTTTTAGAGGAAAGGAGAAAGTTGACTTTGGTACTAAGCTTGTTCAACGGTTGCTGGAAAAAAAAGAGCAAATGGGGCAGGACTTAGGAAAGGTCAGTTGCCTCAGGTACTGTGGTTACTAAGATTTATTTTACTTTAAGCTATGGGTCAGACTTTTAAAGGGAAAATTTGACACCTTTCATGTTGATGCCCAGTGAGGGTTCATGGTAAATGTAGTCAGTTGAAGCAATAGAGTGCTACAGGAATTTTCTAAAACCCCGAAATGAGTTGGCATATTAGCACTTCTGCTTCCCTTGTCTCAAAATCAGTGTTTCTTTTTTTAAATGAGTTTTTGGTTAGATGCTTGAAATAAGGTCTGTGGTTAACACAAGCTTCAGAGATTTTCATGTTTTTTTTTCCTACAACATGAAACACATCAGTAAATACCTCACTTGTGAATTTTGAAGCTTTTAGGTGTCATAAAAAAGGTGGTTGAGGTTATCACATTAAAGATCTTCATGCCAGACACTAGTCACTTAGCAGGGGTGATGTGAGAGTATGCAACCCTGTTTAGTTAGTTTATTGCTGTATGTTAGCTTTTTGACTTTACTGGTGATTGCATTTATGCTTCAAAAATGAAAAAAGTGGTGTTCGTGAAGATTATCTTCACAAACAAAAGGTGTAAATATCAATAACCTTTGTTCGCCACAGAGCTTATTTTCTGCAGTACTCCAAAATGCAATGGAAAAATCCTATTGGTTTTTCAACTTCTGGGTTGACCAACAAAAATACGTCATTCCTGTAGCACTGTAGCTTGGATTTCTTGTCTCTGCCTCTTTGTAGCCAGGGTCATGCTAAATTAGCATTTTATTTTATTGTCATCTAATGCTATGTTCTAGCCAAACAAATAGCTAAAGGCTGGGGCGGTGATACATGGCAATATGGTCATGGACATCAGAAGCTTGAGCGCACAATGAATCCTGGTACATGTAAGCACTGCTGTCACAGCTCCATGAGCACTTAGTCAATATAGCACACACTGAGGAATTTATTGTTTCAATTAGCTACATTTACCATCAACATGGACTGGACATCCACACAAAAGCTCCACATTTTCCCAATCAGGAAATCTTAAGTCGTTTTAAACCTTGAATGACGTTTTAAACTAAGAATGATGTCACTGTAGTTGCAGGAGAAGCAGAATTATTTGCAGAACATCTAAGCTCTGTTAATGTCAAACCACTTGTTGACATCCACCGCCACTACAGCTCATATCAGCTCCAGTGGGTTACAGTTTGACTGATTATTCTTACCTACAAAGAGCAATGTCCTTTAGGTCACTGGATGCATTACAAATATTTTGGATGGTGGAACATGGCTGCCTCTTACGTGCAGCCTGCACATGAATCCCTTTGTTTGCCATGATTGAGCAAACAAAGGGATTTCACTGTATCCAGGGAAATGAGTCCATTTTGAGTGGTTTTCTGATTTTCCTCACGTCTTTCTCTCACACATCACCATGCCGATCGCTGAGAGGCTCCATGCCATAGCAGCACACCCTGCCAACATTTCACAGATCCATACCGGCAAGGGGAGCTAAAGGGGGGAGGGGCAGGAATGCTTGCAGGAGGCAGAGAAAAAGGAAGAGGGGGGAGGGGAGGGGTGTTCTGGGATGAAAGCAAGTGCTATGATGCTGTTCAGAGGAAAAGAAGATGTCAGAATAAGACACTCTGTCCTCTGATTACAGACATTTTGAGACAATTTCACAGATTGAAATTAGACAAGCAACGGGGATTAGTGTAGCTGGACGATAATTGGTAGAGATAAACATGTTTTGACACCCACCTGATGTCTCCTTGTAGAATGCAGCCACGCCTGTTGCTCACACTAATGTCAGAGACTAAAGGGTCTTCGCCATGCAAGTGCTAATGCACGTACATTAACAAGAGGGAGTAAAATGATATTTGTGTTTCTGTGAATATGTGTGTCTACATATAGGGACAGTGGGGAGGTGAGTGAGAGTGTGTGTGTGTGAGTGTGCATGTGTGTTAGGTGGAGGGTGGGCCTTACTAGCATATGGTCATCCAACCTTGAAATAACTACTGGACCATGGGTCAGAGCATAAGGAGAGATCTTATAGTGATAACAGTATCCTCCCATAGAAGTAGCTCCATAATGGGCCCATCCACATACCAACTCTCTCCAGTTTCTTAAAAAAAATACTCCAGCACCGCATATTTATGAAAGGAATGTTGTGGAGAGGGTTTGGGGGCCGGGAGGATGAACTCACTGGCATGTTTTCATCTTGCTTGCTGAACAGTTTGTCAAAATGACTTCGTTTGTATGCATGTGGACTGCTGCCATAAATCGCTGGTTTGGAAACAATTTTAGTTAAAAAAGCAACATCAGTTCTACAGAGAGATGATAGATGCAGTACATGGTGCTCTGAAATTCTTTTGTTTTTCCAAAAGATGACAACAACACACAATGCTTCAGTCTGACATTTTAAATAAGAACCAAAGTGTTTCACTTAAAGACAGAACGTGCCACTGGGACTCCCCAAAAACATGCGCCTGACACGTGTTCTTGTTGTTTCACATTGTATCGGTTTGTAACTTTTTGGATAAACTAACAAAAGAGTTTATTAACACAATATTTGCCTTAACCCCAAGATCAAGCATACATCAAACTTCAAACAGAGATTATATATTTTTTAAACACTTTTACTCCTTGTACTGCTGGCACAGCTGCAACCATGATGTCCCTGAAGATTTTCAAATGACTTAAAACTGACGGTTGGAAAAATGATCAAACTGACTAACATAATACTGGAAATATATATAATTAAAAAGTGCTAAAATATATTGACATTGAAATGGACAAAGTTATGTCCAACAACAAAAATCTACTCAGACGGGGGTCTGTGTTCTGATATCAGTGTAAGTTAGCATCTCCAGCCCTAACTGGCTTTCAAGGCAGACTATCATTGTCCATATACGTTAACATCAAATATACAAATTATAGGAAAACATGAATAGTATACTCTGTATGCCCTCATAATTGACAGGCATTAGATAAACTGATCTCATACTTCATGTGTACACTGTTACATCATCATAAAACTATGCCCATCCAGGTGAAATAAGTTTTCAGGGAGTCCCATTCATCATAATTATCAAATAACCACAACAACCCAGTATAGAGCTGAACAACGAGGTTCTCAGAAGTGAAAATCTCATTCATAATCTCATAATCAGTAGAGGACTTTGATTATTAGCCATGATGTGGTAGTTTTGGCTAGCATTCTGGCTAGTTAACTAGCAAACATTAGCTAACAACTCAATTTGTATTTTTCAAGTTTTAAGGTCACAGTGAATATCATATAAATCTATATATACACACAATGTAAACTACAATATATGACATCATGGTTATTAAAGCTATGTAACATTTTAGCACTAACATGTATAAAAATGCTAGATATGTTATATATTTTGATTGTAATATTTCCAACATTGTTCAAACTGAGAAATCCATAATTTATTCAAGGTAACAGTGCGTTTCCTGCCAGTCATTACTAGCTAGTAACTTACAGGAAAATGGATACATCTAGATACATCAGAGAGTGAGGAAGGAAGTCATGAAACATGATTAAACAAATGCAAATAAAACTTAAATATTAACTTGTCCATGAACATGAGTTATGTCAGATAGATTTTCTTCAGCTATGGTGGTCGCTTAAGTGAACATGATCTTAATGCCACTTTACAACATCATCAAACTACATCTTTTGTTATTGTTTTAATATGCACGACACCCTTAGCACCTGAATTTACATACTGTGTGTTTAACAATATAAACCCTATAATAATGGCAAAGTTTTAAGAAGTAACAGTATCATTCACAGTGGTTCATGGGATGAGTTCCTTCGCTCTTAAATAAGTATGCAAAGTCTTGCACCTTTGCCTTTTTTTTTCTTTTTCCAGTCTTATTTTTGCTCTGAATCTTTTTTTTTATGGTCACAATTCATATCACAGGCTTAAAACCCTTTAAATAAGTATTAAATAAGTATGTTCTGTTCTGAAATGTCAATGGAGTGAATGACTGGGAAATTCACCTCTGGGGCTGTTCAAACAGTGAGCGGTCACGGTTAAGCTCTACTGGTACAAGCTATTAAATGGTTTTATTTTCAAATGTCCCATAGGTTAAACTTACAGGCAGACATTATTTATAGAACCTTCCTTCCAAAGAAAAAAAGGCAGTTTGGCAGCAAAATGACCTGCTAACCTTCAATGAACAATGGATATCCGGAAGGTAGCTCAGTAAAAAGGGAAACCCTTCAAATCAAGTCAAGTAGAAACTTCATGATGAAATATTAACACTATTTAAAGCTGAGAAACGTTGCCGCAGCTTTTTATTCTTGCCAAATTGCATTAATATAATCATTACTGAAGTTTGATAATGGAGACTCATCATTTCCACATTTCCCTATTTCACTTTCCTTCACTTTCTTTCACTTTTACGTGTGTTAGTGTGGGAGAACAGGGTCCTTGTATTTTTGCATCTTGATTTAAACACTGCCTTAAAGTTGCATAGTTGTGAAAGGCCAGCTGCACTGCCTGGTTACCCTGACACTATGTGCTCTATATGCAAGCTCCTGCACAAAGCTCAGACTGTGTTCCAGCTTCTTTTTTCCCTGTGTGAAGACTCGCCTGCAGGCTTTAGCTATCCTCCCCGACTGATGCCTCTAAGAAGCAAAAGGAAAAAGAAAACGTGAACTAAATCCAAAGGCTATATTATGAGGAAATTCATGAGGGACTGACCTACCAGGTCAGGTTTTCAAGTTTGTTTTTTTTCACTTTTGAGGAGAGTATAGAAGACACAGGTCTAGAATTCACTGTTGGTGTCTTTTTTAGCAAACTCATCCATACACTATGGGCACTTTACCGGTTGATCAATTGTTAATGTGAAGTGTGGTCATGAACAAGAAGTAGAGGGGGGAAGAGGGAAGACCAACACTATTAAATTCACACAATATCTTCAGTGAATAAGACACAGCTCATTATTGATTATTTAAAGCTCTTAAAATCTTAGTTTCTGAAGTATTTCTCTTTTCCTGTGTCCAAAAAATTCTGAGTGTGACCATATGGAGCCCTAAAAACTAAACTGAAACTAGTAAGTAATGCAGGGGTGTCAAACTCATTTTAGTACATGGCCCACATTTAGCCCAATTAGATCTCCAGCGCGCTGGACCACTAAAACCATTGCATAATAACCTATAAATAACAACCTCTCCTATTTTTTTCCCCTTTTTTAGTGATAAGGAGTACAAGCACATTCTGAAAACGTTCACAATTAATGACAAAACATGATGAACAGCCTGAGATGTCACACGAAAAATATCTGCTGTTTGAACAATGTCTCAGTTTTTCCACATTCAGTCAGTCTACTGTCATAATGTGCATTACAATACACACATCACAGTGAGTCCACCAATGTACAAAAAAATTTGGATTTTGGAACTGAACAATTATATTGCATTTTATTTTACTACTAGAATTTATTTTAACTTACAAGCCATTTACAAGCCAAAAGTTTTTGGCAGTGCCTTAGCAACAGGGTTCCACACAGAACAAGTCTGATATAGATTATTTCACGCTGAAGCTGCTGATTGACAGTATTTTTGCACAATGTTCATTATCTTTAAATATGATCAGTATTCATTGCCTTTTTTTCAAGACATGTATTCTTGTCTGGAATTAAATAGTGTTCTGCAATATTTTACAGTTTGTAAAGTCATCCAGTTTGCTGGATTTGACCCTTTGGCGGACCACTTCTGGTTGACACATCTGAAGTAATGTCAGTGTCATGTACTCTACGTACTACAATGTAAAGCTCTACATTTTATAGATGCAGAAAGTACTATTTCGAAACTCTCCACCTGCACAAAATGATGATTATTTCGGACACAACCTATAACATTACATATGACAAACTAACCAATAATCTATGTTAATTTCAAGAAGAAAACACTGTTAGTTATTAAAAATTTAAAGGTCCAGTGTGTAAGACTGTGTTGATCTAAGATGGATCTATTGGCAGAATATTGCAGAAATTGTATATAATATTCATAAATATATTTTCATTGTGTATAATCACCTGAAAATAAGAACTGTTGTGTTTTCATTACCTTACAATGAGCCGGAGGGTGCAGATCCTCCTTCAAGGAGGTCATGTTGCACTGCCATGTTTCTAGCAGCCCAGACAAACCAAACATCTGGCTCTAGAGAGAGCCTTTTGTATTTTTCGGCCACCGTAGGTTCTCCTACACATTTGGAAGGGGAGGGTGAGGCGAAGTCATGAGGACAGTTGACAGTGGCCTGAATCAGCTGTCATCAGAACTGGATTGAAAAATTGAAAAAACTTTTTCTAACTGAGCC
>JAJHUR010075376.1:0-12937 GCA_027495735.1 Lutjanus campechanus | reverse complement strand
CAGCAGACCTTGAGCTTGTCCCCATCTGATCTCACACAGCACTGGACTGATCAGCCTAATTTTTTGTGCACATTCATGACTGTATGCTGAAGGGCCTCTGTGATTCACAACTCTTGAAAACCTTTAAAAAAAAAATGTCCAGAGGCATTATGTTTTCAGTTCATCCAGCTGTCATGGTGTAAACCTCCACTGGGACACAAGGACAGGCTGAAAAATTCAGGACAGTCCTGAATTACAAGCAATTGTCCCAAATCCTGTCCTGTTTGTCCTGAAAATTGAGCGTTACAGTAACAAATAACATGAAACTATTCTGATCAGATCGCTCATGGCTGTAATTCCTGCTTTTAGTTTTGTTTGTTTTTGCAAAATATGCCTGTTATAGATGTGTTTTCACTTGTCTATTGCAGCCAGTCTGTCATTTAACTAGTTTTAAGCCAGATGACAGAGTGTAATCACTGCTGCGGGAGGAATCTGAAAAAAATGTGTTTGTACGTTCTTAGAAATCACAATCTTTCCTGCTGAAAAAACATTTAAACACACCTGTCACCTGTGTGTTACAGTCCATGTGTCTTGTAAACACAACCAGGACACTTCATGACATAACATGCTGACCCCCAACTCACCCCGTCCCAAATTTTACCGGTTCTCGTCTGGTCACCCTGCTTACGGATGAGCTGATAGGATTTTGGTGATTAAAGGTCAAAAGTCACTCTCATCTCACTCAACACATTTTTGGCCATAAATCAGGAATTCATGCCCCAATTATGACAAAATCTCACACGTGTCTAGTAGGATAAAATGATGAGGTGATGACATTTTATATCCAAAAAGTTAAAGGTCAACTTCACTGTGACATCATAATGTTCAGCTCTCTATCAGTCCTCTGTCCTCCTCTGTAAAAATTTGTCTCTGAGTGAAGGCAGCGTGTTTCTCACTGGAAATTATTCACTAGAATCACACATGTAGTTAAAAATACACTAAAGACCTTTTTATTAAATTCCTTCAAAGTTTTCACTGCATGTCAAACCAGAGGTTCCCAAACCTTTGATTAAATGGGGAAGCAACTGATTCAAAAAGGACTGGAGCTTTTTCATTTTACTGAAATAAACAGAAAAAAAAAAGTAATCTGATACAGTTACTGGGAAAAATAAGTAATTAAATAACAGTTACTGAATCAAAATGTTGGTGATTATAAGGGGTTTACATCCAGATATTCTTTTTGGGTTGCCTGGCAGAGATCTGATCTCCTCTGTGTTTGTTTGTGCATGCTCGCCTCAGAAGACTCAAAGATCAGTTTAAAGGGATCAGGTGTGGACGTTAGTGTCTGGAATCACTGATTTGTGGTGATCACAGTTGTACATTCTACTTGTGGTTTTTGCTTGTTTTTGAGCAGCAGTGCTGTCAGTACTCTTGTCAGCTCAATCAAGTTGTCTGATTTTCCAGATAGCCTAAACCTGTTGAGCAGGAGAGCAGTGACGCACTTTGAACGCCTCCGCCAGCAGTCACATGGTGCATGTAGCTCTCAGTAGGGCAAAACAAATCTGCACTGTTAACCTGTTTGAAGTACTTTTCTGTAATCCACATTACAAAGTGCTTCACATGCACACAAGGAAACAAACTGATAACAACCAGATCATAAAAACAATTGAATGCAAATAAAACAAATAAAACCAACTAGAGGAGCATAGATCTCCATCAGGCAATAGATGGTGAAGCACCGACAGCAATGTCACCATAAGTGCCAGATACAACCAGCAGAGAATTGCAAAGTTTTTAATTTTTAATTTTTATAGTATAGTATAGTATAGTGTAAGTTGTCTTATCCAGATGTATGCAAACTTCTTAACAAAGTGTCTTTGTATTAGGGTTGCAAATTTTATGCTTTTTCCTCAAATGAGAGTTGAGAATCAAGCAATTAATTAATCAATCAGTTATTAATAATTAATGAGATGCAAAACGCACACTTAATTAAACAATTCGAGCTTAAGAGCGCGACTTCTCAGCTATTCTTAGCTATGTGAAACATTAATTCATCAAGCGAATCCATAATTTTGGAGAAACTCCCAAAAGCTGAAATTCTAAATCATTTACACTTGATGTTGTTTATTCATCTTTTGGAGTCTGCAGGTCCCAGTGGAAGTGGCAGCTACTCAGAAGGTTGATGTTTTGTTAATGTTCGTCTGCAAGTCTGAATCTCTCGATACATTTTGTATTTGGTTACTAGCGGATTGCGCAGATGCATCGCAGCGACATACAGCAGCAGCCAGTGAGATGCAATATGGTGGCAAAGATAACAAAAAAGGGTATTTATTCATCTCATATTGTGACTAACTATAGTGGATCCTCACATATTAGTCATGGAATTAATCTGCAGATGCTCCAGTTTAAGATGAGTCAAAACTTTTCCATGTATGTCAGTTTTTGAGCCACAACAAAGACCAAAATGTGGTCAAATAGAAAAAACGAATAGAACAGGCAAAAGGGCAATCATTGAAAATCGAGTATAATCTGGAAGAATAAAAGTATGTTTTGAAAGAGGTCACTGACTCTGCTGACCTGATTTCCTCAGGCAGCTTGTTTCATAGCTCCGGGGCTCTGACTGCGAACGCTCTGTCACCTCCGGTTTTCAGCCGCGCCTCGGGAACAGATAAAAGAGCTCTGCCCGAGAAGCTCAGGCTATGAACTGTACGACTAAGAGGTCAGATATAAAGCCTCAGCCCAACAGACAGCATCAGCGACTGTTTTTGCAGCAATTTTCAGTAAATACGCAAATATACATTGATCGTTGACCGTGTTTGTGTTCACTCTGCAGTATATAATAGCAGTCTTTCTGGGGAGTGGCAGAGAGACAGCGTGTCTGTGTTTAATTTTGGAGGGAAGGAAGGTTCATATTTTTCTTGTGCATCTGTGGTCACCATCACTCACATCTTAATGTTATCTTATGCAGCAACTGAAAGAAATTTGCTCAATAGTACAAAATATACAAGGCTGCAATCATCAAAACATGTCCAAAGAGAGGATAGATAAGGTTTTCCTTGAATGGGCAGTCTTCTAATAAACTCATTCAGCCTCCTGCAGAGAGAGAAAGATGGCAGACACACACACAGGTGTTCAGAATAGTGCTGCATTCTTCCATTTTCATAGGCATGCTGGACCGTGCTATCAGGCAGGACCAGGACTGAAACCTGGTCATGGATGAGGTATTCACGCCTCACATACACAGCCGAGCACTCATGTTCAAGTCTGTCTTCCCTCCCGTGGCCTTCCACTCCTGCTGGTGGAGCCTGATCTTGGCCTTTCTGCCAGGACCACCGCTCACAAACCTCAGGTCGTTACACACACGTTATTACAGTGGTTAGTAGCAAGTGAAGCGTTGCTCACATCACATTTAACGGCACTTTGCAGTAGTTGGGTAGCAGTTTAACAAAATTCAAATCTCAGGGAAGGTTCACACCCAAACGTCTGGTTCTTGAATCGAACCAGTGCCAGGATGATGTATTGTTTCCAGCTGGTTTGTGTTCACGAAGGCAACTCAAACATCCAGAAACTGTAAACACAAGTTATGTGGTGGAAATTAAATTATTGGTTACACGGTTAAAAAAACAGGAAACAGTCCAATTTCTACCTCAGTGTTCTTTTTTTTAATGAAGGAGATGGCAGGGCTTGAAACACTTTGCGGGGTGATATTTGGCTTGTGTAGCAACAGTTTCCTGTCAAAAAAGGCTGCCTGATGTCAAACTAAAGCTGTGAAAATATCTAAAACTGATACTGATTTTCTTTAGGGTTCTGTGCTGGTGCTCCTCTCTGCTTCTCCAAACCGGGGGAGTCGACTGTAGGTAATACCAGGGGTGGAAGTAACTCATTACAAATACTCAAATTACTGTAATTAAGTAGTTTTTTGGGGTGCTTGTACTTTTATGAGTAGATTTTCAAGTCTGTGCTTTTACTCGTACTTAAGTATGCATTACAAGATGTAATCTACTTAGTTACTAATAAGGTGATCTGATCACAAATGGGCCAATGAAAACCAGGATGTATGGACAAAAAACTACACAAAATGCTGTAGCACACATTTGGAGTAAGGATGTTAATGATTAGTCATTATTCAATTAACTGCTGTTAAGAATTTAACCAATTAAAAATGTATTCATGGATATTTATATTTTATTTTGACATTGTTTTGTCTGTCAGAGCTGTTTGTTGAATAAGGAAAATCAAACCTGGTCTTAAAATGAGGACAAAAACACGCACAAAGTTTGTAACCCTAGTTTGGAGAGGTGACTGACATCAGTGCCTAAAAGTAACTAATACTCTGAGTAGTTTTTGAGATGAATACTTTGTACTTTAACTTAAGTATATTTCTAACAGTAGTACTTTTACTTGTAATTGAGTAATATTTTAGCAATGTGTATGTTTCCACCTCTGGATAATCCACAAATAACTCACGCAACCCTTCATCAAACAATCCAAACTCTCTCTTTAACTAAAGTTGGCAGCATAACATTTTTGCATACGTAACAACAACAAAAAAGAATAAAAAAAACAAACACCATGACGATGTTAATGAGCAACTTGTCAAACGAGGAATGCTGCAGTCTGACTGATTATCAGATGCTTCAGACTGAACACAGAAGGAACAGATGTCTTACACATAGAAACCATTATCAACTGTGTGCTCTTCTTTGTCTCCTCTTTACCTTCGCCTCCTGTGTCTTTTTTAAAACACATCTGTTGGCCTTTTATACATGTGTGCATGAGAGACAGAGGCGGCGTTCATATGGTGAATTTAAACTATCTATCATAGTAAGAAGTAAGTGCTGTCACTGAGTGTTTATATGTATCAGTGCCTGTCTGTCTGTGAATACAGAGATGTCCGGGGTTTAACTCTGGATTAATGCTCATTCTGATATAACAGAGAGATCCCATCTTGCCATTCTGCTGGTAATCCCTGGTCTTCCTAATCCCCTCTGACGGTCCTGCTGATGGGCTCAGGGGCCTCAGTAGGATTCAGGACTCTTCGTCACTCTTCATCTGATGCTCCTGTCCACATTTCTGTCGTCTCTGACCTTCCTTCTCGTCGCCCGTCTCCCTGCGGTGTTTTTAACCTCTCTGCGTTACTCTTTCATACCAACCACACAGAAGCGTTTGATTTTCTGGTTTTTCGGCGTATCCTCTTAACCGTTTTAATTCATCAAAGTGGTTATACGGGGCTGTATGGGCATCTTTATAGTCTGGCCTGAGGTTATTGATGCATGCAGCGGTGGGGGGAGGACGAACTCGCTCACATGCAGACATTTGGCCGTGTTGTGCGGCTGGTTTGAGGCTCAAAGTGTTGTTCTCGGATGTTTAGGAAGCTGCCACACTGTCTCAATTTAAACAAACTGTGTGTGTGTGCATCCGTTTTGTTTGTGCTGATGTAAATGCGGTTGGACGATGTGGTGCAAAAACAAAGCAGAGCAACCACAGGATTTTAAGATTTATGATAACAGATATGTAATTTCATCAAGAATTCAAAAGTTGAACCGCTGTTTAATCCATCTTTTACTCGTGAACTGTCACAGAAGTGATCTTGCGACCTGTAGACTGTAAGGGCTGCATACGTTTATGCAAATTATTCGGTTACCATGGTAACATGCATGTGCATGTTCATGTCAAGTCGTGTTTGTGTTCTAGTCCGCTTATTTGGCCAATTCATCTCAGTGAGTAATAGTGTTGTCACAACACTGGAATTTCTCATTTCAACACAACACCTCGAAAAACACTGATATTGGACACCATTTTCAGAACCACGGGGAAAAAACTGACTCAACGTTTTGGCATAAAATTATGTATTTTTATTAAAAGATAAATATTACAAAGCTATAACATGACAACGGACATTCAACGGGTGCAAATGAGACAAAGGAGGAGAAGAAGACAGCAGTGTGAATATGAGAGGAGGCAGGACTCTGTGGGCACTGCAGCTGTGTGTGTGTCGACACACTGAGAAAGTAGAGCTGGTAATGGAGTATCAATACTGCAAGAACAAGTATTGAAAGCTTTTCAAATATTCTGCATAAATTTTTACAGACATTTCAATATTTTTGACAACACCAGTGAGCAAGTAAAATGAAGTAACCACCCCTCTGTACTATAATGGTAGAAAAAGAAACTCTCTTGCTTTTAATCATTGCTCATAAATTGAACTTGAGGTGCAGTCTTGATTAATAGTGCTCATGATTATTGCATTGTTTCCTCATGAGCTCTTTGTGATATCAGAGAAGGTGAATAAACACATAAGAAGCAGTTAAGTGGGTCAATGTGGCCATTAAAATGTCCAATTTGTGAGCTACCAGTCAGTCCACGACTTACAGCTCTTTGTTTGTCAGTGTGAACACAAACCAGACCAGAACTAAAAGGCAGCAACGTATCATTTTTCCTTTGTCTAAATCAAACAAACTGAACTACAGAAACCAGACCATTAAACATGTTGTGCACTCATGGATTTGTCAGTCGTCCTCGACAGTTCACGGCCAGAAGACGACTTTAATAGTAGAACACCTGTCAAAATGGGATGTTCACTATCATAAACTCCTTTGCTTTCAGACCACGAACACACTGCACCAGAGTCCAAGTGGACTGACGGCCTTTTCACACCTTTAAGCTCCAACCAAGGTTCAATCAAATGCATACATACAACCCACACATTGTATATATTTGATCTGGTTAATTGTTGTTTGTTAGCTTGTTACTGGTAGTAGTTGACTCAGGCTAATTCTCACTCTGTGTACTGACAAGTTCTCTCTGCACAGGAGGTTTCAGGTTTATTTGCCTCCATTTGCATATTTGACATTGAATGTTTTTTTTAAGGGAGGTGCAGAGATCTCTGCCTTCTGTGGAGGAATGAGAGGAATGTGAAAACACCTTTCTTGTGGCAAACTTGGCACAGACACAAGTCAGTATCGCCCATTGAATGCAGCTCTGCGCTCCGAAAACCTACCAGCCACTCGATGAACCGCCTGCAGGGCTGTCGATGACAGATTTTGCTCTCTGCTACATTCACACAGCTGAATTGTAAACTGCAGTTTTATTATAAAAAGTAACATTGCACCTGAAAACTTGATTCAGCTTTATTTTTATAATAACAACAGTCCAAGGTTGGATTAGCATTGACATTTGTTAGCTTTAATAATGATCTGAGAAGACGTATTTATTTCAGTATATACAATACAACAGTGCAAACAGGCACACACATCACCAGGAGTCAAGTTGAGATATGAAGCAGTTTGACAGATGAGTAACTGACTTTTAACCTTTGTTATATTTTCAGCATTATGTGGATCTGGTTATTGCTACTTTTATACTGGCAGCTTTATTGATAAGCTGAACAAGATAATAAATAGCTAGATAGAAATAAACAAATACAAAAAAACAATCAACAATAATCATAATCCTGTTGCTCCAAACCTCAGAGCCTGGCAATATTTGGGTTGTTTTTTTGTTTGTTTTTTTGTAAAACCTTCAAGGTTTGAGTGAAGTGAGTGAGTTTAATATTCTTATGATCATGGAAGTTTTTTCTATATTTTCACTGCATTGTCTCAGTAACCAGTCATCAAAAAGTGGCCTTAAAATGTCAAATCAGTCAAATCAATGTGAGATAGTGTTCAAGCTTCTGTTTTTCATTCATACCACTTCAGTTTTAGTCACATGTTACATTGAGAAATTGTTAGAATAATAACACACCATCAACACCTTTTGATTACAATTGATGGTTCCCAAAATGTCTAAAAAAATGTTCCTGCTGAAATTTCAGGAACGAAAATAGCCTGATCAAATCTGCATCTTTAAAAATATCTGATGAAAAAATCTAAATACTTCTTCTTCTTCCAGGTAGCAGTGAGTTTGTGCAGCTTCTGGAATTTTAAAAGTTTTAAACATAGTTACATTACACAGATTTAATATTCATCAGGTTGTTTAAATATTTCTTCAGTGTAGACCTGGTATTAATACACCTGGACGGCTCTGTACAATTCACTGCATCGTAATGCAAATTACGTTTGTACTCTCTTTCCCTCGGCTGATGTTTGTGACGCATGATAATTCCAGGTCTGAAAAGGCTCAGTGAGGTGTCTGTGCAGAATCCATAGAATATTGAAAAACAACATCAGCTCGGTCTCCCAGCTTGTCAGATACTGACGAGTGGTAACTGTCCCTCTGTGACTCATACAGATGCGGCCGGTACCCGTTCACATCTTAAACCTAACCAAACTGTAACTATCATTGATCGTGTGTTAAAAACAGCCTTCTGACCACGTCAGACACTGAAGCCAAAGGGTCCTTTCAGACTGCGTCAGATAGCCAATGGACACCTTCTGCTTCAGTATCACATGCTGAGGGACAGAGACATTTCTGTATGTGATGAGCTGGGATGAGAACGCATTGACAGTACCTGTCCCAGCCACAACCTGTTTACCCTGCTGCCATCTGTCAAGAGATATATAAGTATCTGCTGCTGTAACACCAGACTACATAGCAGCTTCCCTTCTCAGGCTGTAAGACTCCATGCAAAATAGTTTGTTTTATTTTCTTTTCTGACTTATTATTTAATCATTCATTTGGCTGTTTTTGTGTATGACTTCTGTTTTTGTGAGTATCCAAAAAGGAACTAAAATTGTAAAAAAAGTGTAGTAAATGATAAATACATGTACCTGGTACCTTAATTTATTTTTTGAGAGTATAGTTTGGTATTTGGCTGCATTTAGAGTGACAGGGACTTAGTTCGAGTATCCCCCAGAGCAGCCCTCCAAGTTTTCCTCCACTTTAGAGCTGATGTTAGAAGATGATCCATACTCAGATGTTGTGCGTTGGGTTGTGAGCCACGTTGTTACTTTCTCTCTTGATTTCAGCAGCACATCACTATCTGGCTCGGACATGGCTACAGTGGGGGAAAAAAGAATCAGAATCTTAAAGCAAGACAAATCTGAACAAGACAGAAGTTACTTACACATAGGTTTTAGATTTATTCACCTCCAATACCACGATTGTGTCTCTCAGAGGCCTGTTCCATGGCCACCTCTCGTCTCCTCCACTCTCTCTCCAGCAGTGTCTTCCACCTGTTCAGAGGGGCGGAGCCTGCAGCATCTTCACTGTCTTCAAGATCAGAACAGGTCTTAAACACGTCATCTTCATGTCTGTGTTCCATTTGTTCTTCCTCTCCTACTGAACCCTCAGAGGTTTGTTTGGCATCACTCACTGGTTAGAAAATACAATAATCATGTTCATCAAATTTAAGATACTGCTGGAATATACAGCAAAGAAAACAAATATTATACTTGATACACCAGAGGGCAATGGTCCTGTAAGGCACTGAAGAAAGAAAACTACCTCTACGACTGCATTGCCTTCAACCTGAATTTTTTACTTGTTAGTTCATTTTTTTAACATTTTAAATTCTGGCCATAATTTCCACGTTTGCACCTGTAAAGCCTGCCATGCTATTTTCCTGTATATAACGCAGCTGGAAAAAAGTGATTCAGTGGACAAAATGAAATGCTTCTTGACTCATTATTCGAATCAACAACATTTAGGCTCTTGAAATTATTTTGCATAATATGGTTAACAGTGACTGATTTCACACACAGCCCCTATATGCTCGCTGCAAACCCAAATCAGATCATGATGATGACCAGAAAGCCTTTGGTATATTGGTGTGATGTTAATAAAGTTTAATAAACTTTTTTTTATCCACTGGGACCATCAAACATAATCACAGCAGAGCAGAATAAACTAATTATTCTGTTCTACTGTAATTGTGGTGTGTTAAAACATATTTTTCTGTTAATGTCTGTGGATACTTACTGAATGGTGGTTGTCTCATACTGTCTGCTCCATGGCTGTGGTATTTTTCCCAGTTGTCGCGATTCCATTCAATGATAAGTTGTTCTGTGATCTTGTTGACTGTGTTCTCATCTTGGTTTTCACTCGATTTGTCACTTCTGTCCTCCTGAGGCAGTGGATCATCTGCGTCATGGTAGTCACTGAGGTAAAAGGAGCAGTTTCCTGCCACCATCTCCTCCATCTTCTCCAGCAGCTCTCTTATGTTCTCATCATCTCTGCTCATATTGTTGATGACATGATATCTGTTTCCACATTTCTTAATTAGCCAGCAGAGAGGCTTTCCTTCACTTTCAATGTGTTGCTCAGCAGTTTTGTTCCCTAAAGCTTCCCCGATTGTAAACACCACGATAACATGTCTCCACACTCTCTGTCCCAGCAGCCTCATGTTGTCCTCTATGACTCTTCTTTGGTCGTCGGTAAACGACGTGTCGATCGGTATTACCAGCAGAATGACATTTGGTGACGGCGAGCACATAGAAACCCCGTTTAAAATCTCAGACTTCAAAACCGAAGGGTTGAACCTTGCTGGGAAGAATTTCCACCATCCAGGAGTGTCCACGATGGTGACATCTCGTCCAGCCACCTTGCTGCTGTGCATGAAAGCTTTCATTGTTCTGTCACCAGACTGGAAGACACCAGCGTTCAAAATACTGTTTGCAGTGGCGCTTTTCCCAGAAAACACCCACCCGACCATCAAGACTCTCAGGCTGAGTGTTGGCATACCTGCGTAATAACACAGATATTAGAAGTGTGGTACTTTTAAAGGACACATTTTGTTTATTACAATTTGGGTATTATTTTTGGTATATTTTTCCCAAAAGTCTAAACCAAGGTTCATGTTTTTATTGCATTTTATACATTTGATCCAGTTAGTTTTAGTTTCACATGCAATTATATTTCACTAAAGAACTACACACGACCTGTTGTCCTCACTGCATGGACTGTAGATGGATGCATCTGGAAAATCCTTTTTGTGAGTTCTTTCCAAGAACAGAGGTTTTTTTTTTTAGAGTAAATGTCAAATTTTTGGTTCTGATGATAATTTCCTTCAATTGTCTGAAAGGCCGAACCAACAAATAATTCCTCAGGTTGATGTGGATCGAGACCACCTGTTTTCGTTTGACTAACATTCGACAGTTTGGTTCGGACTGTGGTCAGCTCAAAAGTTCTACTTAATAGCTATGACTACATTCTGGAAATGTGTGGGTGGAGCTTTGTGATATATCATTTTGTGCTCAAAAAGTCAGTCCGTACAGTGTGGTGGATGTGTGCAATAGACAGTTTGAGTATTTACATTTTTCCTTCTTTGCTTTTCCAAACAAATTTAGCAGTTTAATTACAACTTCTCTGATTATCTGACAACTGGTGTTTGTTTGTTGACCCTTTGGGACTTTTTTTTTTTTGCGGTGTTCCCAGATCTTGGCACTTACTAGTAGGAATGATGGCCCAAACTACAAAAATAAGACCCCAGATGTCTTTCTTGAAATGTACATTTATATAATGAAACAAACTCAACTGACCTGTCAGGAGATTTCTGAGCTTTTGTCTTTGTTGTTGTGTTTGCAGACGCAGCTCCTCAGCTTTTTTGTTCACTTCTGTCCTCTTTGACTCAGTATTTTGCATCAGCGTGCTGTCGGGTTCATAGCAGCTGTTCTCTGCCACCATGGTGTCAATCTTCTCAAACAGTTCTTTGACTTTCTCCTTGTTGTCTGTTCCATCATCACAAAGAACGTGGTACCTGTTGCCACAGGCCTCCAGAAGCGACTGTAGTGGCGCACCTTCCTCTCTGATGTAATCCTCAATGTTTTTGTGACCTCTGTGGCTGAAGACCACTATCGTGTGATCCCACACTTTGTCACCAAAAAAGTGTTGCAAGTGTTGCTTTGTTGCCTTTTCGAATGTGTTCTTGAACTGTGGTTTGGCATTAATCACCAGGATAAAACAATGCAGTCCAGGCGTGACGCTGAGAATCGCTTCTGTCTTGAAAAGTTCTGGTGTGTTGCAGAGGTCATGTCCTCGCAGCCACCCGGGAGCTTTGACCAACGTGACTCTTCGCCCGCACACTTCTCCTTCTCCCCTCTCACAAGTTGATTTTGTATCTTCTTCATTAAATTCGTCTCTTCCCAGAATGATGTTTCCAACCAGATATTTCATGGAGCTGTTTGATCCCACGAGCACAGCATTCAGCTCTGACAGAAAGACAGTGAGACAAAGATAGTAACATCAAAAATATGGCAGGCAGACTGTTGATAAACTGTTCATTCAAGTGTAAGATGAAGTTACTTCATGGACTCACCTTTAACATCTGTAGCCTTCTCCATGTTTTCTGAAAGGTATAATTAATATAAAAGTCTTCTAATGGGTCTCATCTCCTTTATGTCTCGTTGACTATGTGAGCACTGAAACGCACTTTAGCTCACATGGTTGTTTGTGGGAACTCCCGCCTTGATCACCTGCTAACATCACCAACAGCATATTTTGAAGAGATATGATGAGTGACAAAGTGTGTTTAAAGCCACATTTCCTTGTTCTGTGAGTTACACCTGCTGGCTTTTTATATAGAACCTGTTTTTGCTCCCTGCAGTTGTACAGTAACACGTCAGTGCTGTGGTTCTCAGTAGTGAACATCAAATTCCTCAAGTATTCATAACAACAATATTTAACATGCCTGGTTTATATGCAGTGTTTTCTTTTGTCTATTCTTTCTATCTGAACACAGAAAGTGAAGCTACAACAAACAACAATGTACAGCATTCAGATTCTGAATAGAGATGTACAGGAAAGGTGTTTTTTTAATGCTTTTATTGCAGCAAATTCCTGTTACACTGCAACTGCAGTCTGTTCAGTATTTGCATATTATTGCAATTTTTTTTTTTCATACATAGACACCCGGTGATACAAACGTGAGCAGAAGCTATGATTTTATCTTCATTTTTACAATGTGCACCTTTGACCTTTAACCACCAAAATCTAATTGGTGCATCCTTGAGTCCAAGTGGTCATTTATGCCACGTTTGAACAAATTCCCTCAAGGTGTTCCTGAGATATTGCTCACAAAAAT
>JAJHUR010075374.1:0-34015 GCA_027495735.1 Lutjanus campechanus | reverse complement strand
AACTTTGAATGTTATTCTTCTGTTCTTTATCACATAAGTGATAGAATATATTTTAACAACTACTTTGTCTCACAAATGTCCAGAAATTTGATTTTTACACAAACATGAAGTTAGAATCAGTATCTTGGCAACACAATCAAAGCCAACTTAACCTTACTCAACCGACCCAGCTGTCCCCCTCTTGCCAAGGTTAGCATCCCCTCATCCTCTGTGCTTCCATCTTTCTCCTTAATGGCTTATTTGACGATAATTAACCCTGAATCCTACAGAGACAGGCCAGTGAGAGATTGATGGCCTCGTCGGCCTGCTACACCTGTTCTGCTGCAAGGCTCACAGTTACCAAAGCATGGCCAAATATGACTGCCCTGGAGCCCCGCATGTTGATGTCAAAGACAAACACGGGTCCTCCCCAGTGGCCTGGGTGTTCTGTATAGGGCAACATTGTGACCACAACCTCTGATTACACTCATTATTCCACTCAAGGCTGGCTGCTGTAAGGGGCCATTCTGCGGTCCCTTTTGTCCCAATTAGCTACACTGTCCCTTAAAACGTCTATTCATCTGCAGCGACACATCTTCTTGCATACAGATGCTCTGACTTACTGGAGAGCATATTTCATCAGGCCAGTCCTTTCTTCTGTGAATCTGTTTATGAGAGGAAACAAGTGCACATTTGGGACATTTTGCAGCACATGGGGACTGCGTAATTGACAGTTGAAATGAAATATTGGCAGAAGTTCTTTCATTTTATCTGTTGTTGCTGTTTTGCAGACCTCTCCATTGATTCAATACTGAGTTAAAGGAGAAACCTGCAATATATTTACTGTAATAAATCATAAAGTGACCATGATATGTCATCAGAGATTAAGGAAAGATGCAAAGTTCAAATATTCACTTCCCTGACAACAAGAAAATTACTGTTCTGGCCTGTAACATGTGTTATTGTTTGCTTGTTTCACATTAATTAGAGTTCAAATTAATGGTGAACATTTGCCAAATGAGTAAGAGTCTGTTTATGAGTCATAAGAAATCATTAAGAATCTTTTAGAAGGAGTAGATGTTTAGAACAAATATATTGAGCAATATGCTAATGGCGTCTGGCAGGCAGTCACTGAACTCAAACTCCACAGTGTGTTATTTCAGATCAGTGGGTTTTTGTTTTCAGGATAATGGGGTGAACTTTACTTTGTTAGGTATCAGATGTAACTAGCTAGCTAACAACTGATATAAATTAAGTAGCTAGTTAGCTAACATTTTACTGACATTTGCTTACTTGTGATAATTATGATTAGGGCTGCGACTAACGATTATTTTTAAGCTCAGAGAATTTTGACTTTTTTTCTCAAAAACGTTGTCAATTAATTGATTATCTAAATAGTTGTTGGTTTATTCAATAATCAATGTGTGTGGCCTTTACAGGTCCCACATTAACATCTTTTAACTATCCCCATAATTTGTTTTTCTTTCTTTTAAACATAGACTACCACTTAGCGCATATTTTAAGTACTAGTAGCCAGAAAGGAGAAAGTTGACAGAGGTTTTACTGCATACCAAGCTTTCTCAACTGTTACTGGTTGATTCCATCAAGCACGGCACATCTGCACCACTGTTCTGATCCTTCCTCTACACGGCTGCAAGCCCCACCAGCAGCATTTCAGAGGCATTTCAGGAGCAGAGCATTTTGCCCACCTGATTATGTTTACTCAGATTTTGTTGATTAAGTCCTCTTTCCTAGATCGTTGTGCTTCTACCATGGATAAGCAGGCTACGAGGTTAAATAGTTTCTTTTCTGTCTGTCTTTATGATTGTGTGTCTGCACAAGTCTTTTATTATGAAAATTAACTGGATTGTCCCTGCCTTTTCTGTGTCTAACTTCCTGCCCGTTCGATTTGCTCTGTGCTAGCATTGCATCCATCAAAAATAGACTTGGCGCATATTTGAAGCGGAGCGCCACTTCTGGGACATGCCATGGTGCTGCTGGTGGATTCACAAGCATTTTGTAGAATGGCTATGATCAGCTCCAGCTGACGTGGAGCTGTGCAGCCGCGCCTGGTGGAATTTAGCCGTTACTGGAGTACAAAGAGGAAAGGGGCGGGACTTAGGCAGGGTCAATTGACATAGCTAATCAGTTTACATTGTAGGACTCCCTGCCGCCTCTTTATTGCTAATTTATAATATTACACTTGCGTTGCGCTCCTGCGATGTTTCTCCTGCCCGCTTGGGCTTCCTTGAGTCTGGGGAAGAGGGGGCGAAACAACTCGCTTAAAGGTTGTATATTCAAAAGGATTTTGACCTATTTAATATAATGTCTTTGGCTCCAACTCGCTATCTGGACTGCAGTACTAATTTTTGGATGTGCAATTGTTACATATTGCTTTCTTTAATATGAACATTCTTTTGTTTTTTTCTGCTCTGCTTTCAAACATGCATGTGAAACCACAGCTCAGAGAAATACAGCAACACATGTAGCGCACTTGATTTTGTTGTCAGTGTTTATCAAACTGTTCTTTGCTGTGGTAGATTACTGCTGTGAAAGCAAATCATCATGCCAGTGCTGAATGGCATTTCCAGGCTTCACACATGTGCTTGCTATTACCACGAACAGATGTTAATTACCTCTTTTTATTTTTTTTGCACTTTACTTGAGATGTTCCTCACTCCCGTAGATGGAGGCCCTGGTCTTCTTCTCAGCATGCTGGGGTGAAGCACGGCGAAGCCTCTGTCATGTTTGCTGCAGAGGGGCTTTCGGGAGTTGGGGAATAATCGAATGCAGGAAAGTGTTTAATTTTTCATAAACAGAGGAACCACCGAATGCACACAACTAACAATGTACCCCAAAGCAGATGTAGAGCGTTTTTAATTTATGGAGAACTGAGCGAAATGGGCAGATGGAGCAAGAGGAGGTGGAGGCATGCTGAGGGACTCCACTTTTCTCTCTTCTCACCTCACAAACAAGAGAAGCCTGTGAGCGTGTGCCACAACACACACAAACACACTCCCACACACACCGCTCAAAGACACGAGCACATGCACAAACGCAGACATGTACCACCCCCACTATTTACACACACTCACTCCACCGCCGCCGCCATCACTTCCACCACACAAACACACACTTATCCCCCCTTTTTTTCAACACAATCCCACTGTCTCCCCTGCAACCCACGACAAAACACACATGCATACACCCCCCTCCCACGCGCACACACACATGCACATGCAACCAAAAATTATCCCATCAGCCCCTCAAATACACACACACACACACACACACACACACACACACACACAAATCCTCAGGGTTCGACTGGACCCGATTGAGAAGACTCAGTAATGAACTGCCTCATGCGCTCTACAGAGTCTGCAGCAAGTAGACAGGCTTCATTCTGGCGGGCCATATGTAGGTATGAATATGCATGGGAATCTGTCATACAGGCAACAAGCACTACATATATATGATGCCAAAGGTCACCAGTGTGAGGAGCGAAATTAGCTCTCTGTTGGGCATTTGGAGACATGTAAGACTGTGTTTGGAGGGCGTGGGCGGACTGTGAATCATGCAAATGTGTGATTGTAGTCCTTGGCTCACTTTTAGAGGACAACATTGATTGAGAAGTTTGGCCACTTAGTGTTACCTTTTTTTTAATTTGAATTAGAGGAAAACTGTTCAAGTCAATTGGTGCATTTCGCAAATGCACCAAGGCCACACTGGAAACGTGATGGTCCAGTAATCTGTATGTATTTTGTGTCTCCCTGGCACATTTGTTGGTACAGCCTTATGTGCTTGTTGAAATGCCAAGGTGATGCTGCATGCAGAATCTTTATGTTGGTTTGAAACAGGAGCTTAAATTGGAAAAGTCTCATGAAAACATGAAAAAACACAGTTACAAACAGACTGTAACTTTAATCTTACAAAAAAAAAAACACAATTCCCAAAGTCAGACATTGATTTGTAATGGCAGCCATCTGAAAGACTGCTTGAATGTAAGAACAGAAGTATAATGAAGTATAAGGAAAAGTATTCTACTTGCGGAAGTATTATTTAAGTTGCACATCAGAAAGAAATTCACCTTTGGGGTGTATACTGACATTCCTGTGATCGTTTGGTACCTGTCTGGTCATCAGTATAGTGGATAATGTCTGTCTGTATGTGCTGTAGTACAGAATTGCAGACTTATTGCTGTAACAAGATATTGCCAATGTGCTTGAGTCATTTGAAACATACGTAGTTTGTCCACTGAAGAGCACTGACAGGTATACTGAATTTTTCTGCTGTAATACAAGCAGCCTGGAACAGGCTTTGGGCTTTGCCACAGTGGACACAGACAATGTTGATCATGTGACACCAGATGGCCCAAAGACTTTTTCCTTTCGGCAATCATTACATAAAAACTGTAAAATGATAAATGCCGTTCTCTAAGCGTCACAAACACTCAGAAATGACTTAGTATTATCATGCTTTAAGCCATTATGTCTATAAAATTAAAAGAGCTGTATTGTTTGTAGCCATTCATGTGTGTCAGGATTTAGCAGAGAATTCGGCTGCTTAGGATTCTGATGCACACGCTCTGTGGCCCCAAAAATTAAACCAGAAAAACTCTTTTGGCATATATGCTGGGTGAGCATAATGCTGGAGCACAGTATTGAGTTCTCTTAATACAGCCATGCTGCAGTGTGCCAAGATGCGTTGAGAGGTCATTATCACAAATGTTTATGTTACATACTGTATGTGTTCAAGTTAAAAAGCAAATTGTGGTCCGTATACCTTTATCTGATGTCTTTTCTTTAAACTCAAAGTATCAGTAACAGACTCAGAAATCCAGCTGTGCTCCACTGTAAAGTTATGTAATGCTTTCTGAAAGTGATGATTGAAGGTACACGGTCACTGATCTCACTCTTTCCTCTTAGATGCTTGACAAATATAAAACTACAAAACTTTTATAGCTTTTCTTTTTAAACAAACGTGCACCGAGTACAATATCTGCACTGTATCGACGTGATGCCAGTCATGCTGAAGGAGCTGGAGTAGTTTTGCTTTATCTCAGCATCTTTTTTGGTTTCCTTTTATTGGCATTTGATTGAACAACCTCTCTCGCGGGCCCTGCTACTTGACATGGTTTTGTTAGAGTAAAGATTTGGCCCTATTGTAGATGTGTTTCATCTCTCCCAAATGACTTGTCACTCCGTTTCTAAACCCAAATTCTCCTAGTGAAGAAATAAATAAAGAAAGAAGATATTTTTGTGAGCCAGGCTGCGGTTCCAACAAGCACAACTATCTCCAGCTTGTTAACTATTTATTTGCAGTGACATTAGACCAGCATTATGCTTCACCAAAACACATGTGTCCCCAGGCATGGCCCAGACGGCCTCACTGTCCCGCAGTCTTTCTGCTGTAAATTCCCCACTTAAAATTTCATGATCTCCGCTCGGCAGGATACCACTTCCATCATGAAAGAGTTCTCAAACCTAATAACCGTTACTACTCTGGCGGAGCCATCAAAAACCTATTTGTTTCAACAAAAGCCCTCTCCCCCATGCAATGCTGCTGGGTAATAATGCCAGATAGGTTTTAAGGGCAATGAATTGTGGAATTACCATTTTCTCCTCTCTCTGTCTCTGTCTCCCTCTTTCTGTCTTTCTTTTCTCTCCCTCTCTCTCTCTCAAGATCATTATATTAAACACTTAATTATTCATTGGTAATGCCTGTCATGGTGAAATATTGTCCTCTGCCAATCTGAATGCATCATACTGCCGAGGCCTGCCTCTCTTCCCGAGGTTAATGGCACAGCCCTCACTTGCATTAGCTTGGCTAAATGCAGTGCACCTCATAAGTCAAAGTTCCCTAAGTGAGTGGAGAAGTCATCACCTCGAGCGCTCTCTTTTTCTTTCTCCTTCAGCACGTGGGTCAGTGAGATCATCCTCACACAGGAACCTGCTCTCAACACACACACATACACACATACACTCTAAAAGAGAAGGGTTCTTCCTGAAACACTAAGGTTCTACCCAGAACCAAATGGATTGTTGTCAGTGGTATTTGTACCTTGATATAGAACCTCCTGGGTGGGTTCTAGATAACACCTTGGAATATAAAAAGGCTCTCTGTAGAACCCCCTGAGTGTGCACTACATAAAACCCTTTGAATATAAAAAAACTTCTCAGTAGAACCCCCTCGGTGGGTTTATAAAAAAAAAAAACTGGAATATAAAAGGGTCCTCAATAGAACTCTCCTGGGTGTGTTCTTGATAAAACCCCTGGAATATAAAAGGGTTCTCAGCAAATTCCTTTTGGTAGGTTCTTATTAGCACCCTCAGAAGGTGGAAAGGTTCCGGATAGGCCCTCCAGAGAGGGTTCTGGGTGGAACCTCTCCCATATGGTTTTAGGTGTAATCCTTTATGTTGGGTTCTAGGTAGAACTCTCTGACAGGGTTCCAAGGTTTTACCAGGAACCAAAAAAGGTTCTCCTGTGGGGCCAAGACAGAACCCTTTATGGTTCTAGTTAGCACCTTCCTTTCTCAGAGTGCAGGCATTCAGTGTGGATCTTTATTGTTTTATCTGAAGGATGGTTTGGTTTTGACAGAGCGCTCACAGCTGAATGGGGCTCGCCATCAGGGCTTTTAAAGGTGAGGGGTGAATGGATCACTATTCATGCAGTGCACTCATGGACTGAGCATCCATACATGGCCTCTATAGGGTACAGATAGCGCTATGACTAAATTATGAGACTGACATTAGTCATTCCATACCACATGTTCAATTTGGACGGACATAAACAGTATTAAACAGATTACGGCAGATAGTGGTGACAAGGATCTCTCAGGTCTGATGCGGAGATGCACGGCGTCCTCCCTTGTGTTAATACACTCTGGCGTGCAATATTTCTTCAGCAAATATGCAGTGCTAACAAAAATGATAGTTTTGTGCACTTAAGCAAATTGCATGTTGATTACATCTCCCTGATATGGCTAAAATGAAATTCATTTTATCACTGGTTAACAGGGTATTACACCTAATAAGAAATCCTTCCGGAATAAAAGAAAAAATAATAATGCAAACATTTAGTTGTGTGCCAATAACGGGAAATGCTGACATATGGGTAAACATTTCACCAGCATTGCAGCTTTTCTCTGTGGCAAATAAAATGAATACCAAAAACAATTAATTTTATTTGAAGGGAGGTCAATCTGTTTTAACCCTCGCTGAATGAAGTGGCAGAGAAAAGGGGCAAAAGGATGCCGGAGATTAATACCTTGTCTTAAAAGCCAATATGGATCATTATTTTTACAGCCTTATATTACCTGGTTAAACATGTATGACTTGATGTCAGCACATTATTAAAGGTGCCTCCTTTGCTGCCCTGATGCTTACCTCACCACTGGGCCATCAAGGAAAGATTGCAGCTACAAAAAAACTAACAAACAAGTTATTGGAAAAAGCGTCTTTCACAGCAGATTGTGTTCCCGCCATAATGAATGCGATGTGCTTACATTTCTGATTGGATCCGAATCTGCAGAAAATATATACATTACTTGTGCATTGTTAAGTTCCAGGTAGTATTTAAAGGGATAGTTATGATTATTTGAAGTGGGGTTGCATGAGGTACTTGTCGATAGTTAGTGCCTTAGCTCCAGCAGATGGCAGTCGGCATGCCCTCCAGTTTGGAGAAGCAGACAGGGACACCAGCACGGAAACTAAGCAATGTCCTGCTCGGGACAGGGTCAGCAACAAAAGCTATTTTAACCACTTTAAAAGGTCCACCCAAAAAATCAAAAGCAGTGTAAGTTTGCGCTATATTTAGAATGTTTTCACTGCTTTACTTTGCCACCAGACAGCCTTTGCAATGGGAAAATTATATTATGTAAGTCAAGCAGTATGTTGCTTAGCTGCCATGTCAACCCGTTCTCATTCCCACTCCTTATATAGCGACAATTTGTCACAGTCCCTTGGCGTCTCATACTGAAGTACAAGATACCCTTTAGCGCAGGGACACTCAACTTGTTTTGCCCTGGGGGCCGCTTATGTAAAATGACATGATGCCTGTGGCCATTTAACAAACAAACATTAATAATGTTATTTATCAGATCAGATGATGAATACATTTTTCTTGGAGTGCTTCCATTCGAGAACGCTGCACTGAGCTAGCATGTTTTGACTCTTGTTGGTGCCTGATATTAGCTTTGCATACACATTTGTCATTTAGCTAATTAAGCACAGGTGGTTACGATTGATATGAGGTGGCAAAAAAGGCAAATTCATCTGTCCATTTTTCATTGAATTGCCTATTTTCAATCTCCCCATGTTTGCTGTCCTCACTCATCTTTGCCAAGCTGCAAATCAGAAGGCAGCAACCCAGCGCAAGTCTAAAGCTACGGTGGGCGGCAGTTTATTTTCATTTTGGATTAGAAAATGGATGGCGGGCCACATTGCATCCAATCAGGAGCCAGATTTGACCCATGGGCTGCCATTTGAGTATCCCCGCTTTAGCGGCTGTATCAGACATGGCCAGAAAGCTTTTATAATAGGTGCTTGTGAAAGGCTCGCAATTTGGGTAAGTTTAGGCACAAAAGTGACTGCATTACATATGTCACATGACATCACTGAAGCAGCTCGCAAGATGAAAGTCACATGATGAAAGTCTACTTGAAATAATCAGAACTATTTAACATCTTTAAACTTATAATTTCAATATAATCTTTGGTACATGTGTTCTTTTCCTATAGAAAAGCATTTGACATTTAAAATTAGACTGGATGAAAAAATCAACTCCATTCATGAAGTGCAGCCACTCAAGTGTTTTGCTTTGACTTTCATACTTCAGATGCTCATTAAAACAGAGAGAGAGGAGAGAGGAAGTCTCCAGGGGCCAACAGAAATACCATCGCCAGTTCCTTTAAATCATTTGTTTGTTATTAGTTAATGACTCCTGAAATCCAACAGCACATTTGGGTGATGAAATTTCTGACCTTCACTTCACAGTTGACTCTCCTCACTGTAGAGCTCATTAGTGAGCCATCTAATCTCATTAGACGATGCTGGGGTAAGGTGGCACGGCGACAAAGTAACCACCCTCTCTCTTTCTCTCTCTGTCTCTGTGTTTGGTTTGGACCAGGAGCAGAAACAGGTGTGGGAGCGGGCGTGCGAGTCTGGGACAGGCGGAGTCCTCGCTAACCCTTCTCCTCTAATTGCTGCGGATGCCAGTATGCTCGCTCTCCGCGCTGCCTTTCATAACAGTTGGTGTTTGGCAAGAGGCTTTTATGTTTGTTTTAGCTGATGATTTGCTACTTATTGTGTCTCTGTCAAAGGGAATACTTTTGCATCCTTAGCTGAACAGAAATATGTGTGTGTCCCTCGTGGATGTGCATGCCAACTGCTCCGAGACACACTGCAGTGAAACAGCCACTTTTGAAACTTCCAGCAACAATCTGATGTTGATTTAGCATTTTTCTGTAACTATTTACAAGAAACTTCTGCACATAGAGATAGAGACGGAGGCGCTGCAGCACAGCTGTGGGGATTAAACAATGTATGAGCAGCCCTACTGGTTGCACCAAGTCCTTAGGCCTTAGGCATATAGGGCTAGTTATTTCCATGTTGACAACAAGGATAATCAAATTTTGGCTTGCTGTAACACGTTAAAGTCTTAAATCACTCATATCATTTTCTGTTATATTATTATACTTGAGCTCTGTTCCGGAGTCTAATCTCCGTATAACAATGAGCTGCTTTTCTGATACACCTTATTGATATTTTTCACTGTCAGCATCAGATAACCTCGGCTTCAAACTTAGAATTTACTCCTCCGTCTGTCTGCACGTTTTCTCCGCAAGGCTCATATTCCAGATCATGTGGAGCCGTATTTATTGTCGCAGCTTATTTAAATAATCACCGGCATGTCAACGCACATTATGGCCCTCTGTCAAGGTAATAACACATTGTCATTGCTGTTGGGAAGCAAATATTAAACCATAGATCAATGTTTAACAATGCATAATGGACTGGATCTGCATGTTGCCGTTTCCATTTCAGTTGGCCTTTGGCTATATTAGAATAATTTAATGCTCCAAATAATATGAAAAAAGGCTGTTGTTATTATTGCTTTTTTGATAAATAGTTAAGGGAATCAGTGTTACATGTATTATAGAATATGAGGTTGTTTGCATGTGACAGTCGCTCGACTGTGATGTTAGTGAGCCTGCCTTTGTAGAGACAGCACAGTAACAAAAGCTGTGTAAAGCAAAGCAAATACACTATATAAACTACATGAATCATTCTCTTTGAGTCATATATGTCACTGTGTACAGTGCTGCATATTTAAAATGAAACAAAAATGCTTTATACTGTTTGTCCTATGGAAACTGTAGGATTTGTTTTGCAGAAGTGTCATATTCTGGGCATGTTATGATTCTATATGAAACATTTGCACTCATACAGTGTGAACGATTTAAAATGGCAATATCTGAGGTTTTCAGTCACTTGGGAATAAGCTGTACACACAACACTGAAGTCGCCATTTAAACTCTGATATTTAACATTTCCACAAACCACTACGTATGTATATATATATATATATATATATATATATATATTGTTGAGCTGTGTAGGTACATCCCAAATGTTTCTAACAATGGTCAGGTCCAGAGAAATCCATATTATTCAAGGCAACACGTGCTTCTTACAAGCTGCTGGTTGCTATAAGTTCCAGTAAAACACTTACTACTTCAGATATGCCAGGGAGTGAGGAAGGAAGTTGGCAAATGTGACAAAACACAACATAAATAAACTTTAATGCTTTACCTCGAGTCAGGTCACAGAGATTTTCATAGTGGTTGTTTAACACTCTCATGATCCAAACCTACTTCACAATATCATCGAACCATGTCTTTTGTGTTTGTTTTAATGTGAGAGAGACCTCTTGTGGCAGAACTCACTGTGAATATTTTATATTTAAATGCACAATATGTGCAAAAACAACAAAAAGGACTTTTATGACGAGTGTGGGAATGTATTTAAGTTTGCTTCACCTTCTTTAGTTACGTTTGCTGACTTCCTTCCTCACTCTCTGGTGTATTATTTGGTGAATCCTGCGTTTCCCTCAAATTTCTAACAACTAGACGCCATTGACAAGTGGCCAAATGAAACACACTCAATTGTGTGGCAAAATTAGCTTTGACTCAGCGTCGTATTTCTGGCCACCCGGTGACATTCAACATTTGTCTGGTCTGGTTTTATTAGAACATTTTCGCTGAAAACAGCTACCTGCTGCTTCGAAAAATGAGCTTTCAGAGAGAAAGCCAAAAAAGCAAAACAAGAAGCTGAAACTCATTAAAGCTAATAGGGGAATTGCACAATGGAGTGATAATCATCACTACGAGTTATCCCTTTCACACACAGGTAGTCATGATTTTCCTAAAATGTTGACTATAGCTCCTTTAAGTTAGCCTGTTACGTGGAGAAAGCCTGGGACCTTAATTAGTGTAGAAACCTAATTGCAGTTTATGGGTGTTTGACTAATTAGTGCAAGATGATTTAAATATAAAACAAGTAAAACAACAATAATTTATGTAGTTCATTGATTTAGATGGAATTGTAAGTAATATTTACAGTATTTACAGGTTGATGTATTTACAGTTTAGTAAGTCAATAGTTTAATTGTTTAAAATGTGTGTGGATAATTTAAGATGAATAAAATCTCATTTATATTATGTTTGTAATAATTAGGAGCAGGTAACTGCTGTTGCTTCCGAGTAACTGCACACTAATTTCCTTTTTATACTCAAGATTTTAATGCAAAAATTTTATAACTTTCAAAAATGACAATTGTTCTGTAGTAATTCAGTCAGGATACAAATTAGGATTGTATCAAAAGTGGCTTCTTTCTTTCTTCTTCACTGATTTTACGGGTAATATAATCATTTTGTGCATAAAAATCCATCCCGACATTGTAGATGTATAAATGTATACATGTATGACCTGTGTTACAAAAAGAGGTCTAGATGCTGTATTTTTGCTGACTGACATGCTGCAGGATCCCGTGTGAATTGGACCAAACTAACAAACCGACTTCAGCAGAGACACTCATTCCAGGTGCACATGCACACACACATACACACACTCCACACGTCATGGCAAGGTGGTGATTCTGCTCGAGGTTCAATGAACCATCAGTTGGAAAATCTCCCCGGCTCATCCTGAGTCAGTGTGTGTTGGGTGCCAGGCCTGCGGCGGCCGCCCCTGGGATTCCTCCTTGGATCAGCTGTTGCTAGCTGAGCCAGCAGCTAACAGAGCCCCGGGGAGCTCCAGGTGGGTCTGATTAGCTCTCCACGGAAGAGAAGGGGTCAAGGGAAGGCGGCTCGGGTTACCTACGCAGAGGAGGGAAGGAAGAGGGGAGGGGGAAAGAGGAAAGCAGTGTGTGGCGGACAGGCAAATGAGTGGTTGGCGGTGCAGGGAGGGGGGGAATTAGACACATGTCGGCCCGAGGTCTCAATTTTCCCGCAATCAGCACGACACCTGGCCTCGTCTTAATTGGTCAGGATACCTCACCTAATCCATCGCCTGTCCTCCTCAGTGTCTGGAGCCCTTTAAGCTCCATTCGGCGCTGAGTCGAATGGACAAAAGCCAGGGATGAAAAAGGGGCCTCCCTTTGAGGCCTAATCCAATTAGATAACTGTTAGAAAACCATGAGTAGAGTTTCACGTCCCTTAAAGGTAGACACGAACTCTTGCAACCTCTGTGACCTCGGAGAATGCCATCTTGTTAAGAGTCGCAGCAGGGACCCCGATCCCCCACTCTTGATCTCTCTGACCAGAGGGTGTGTATTTTTGTGTGTGTGTGTGTGTTTGAGGAAGAGACACAGAGGGATAAATGGTCCTGACTCATATACCATCTCATCCACATCTAAAATAAATCAGTATCTGAAAGGCCTCTCCTGATACTTCTGTAATGGAGCTTCTGTTTGCTTTTAGTTTAAACTTAATTAACTCTTTAATACTGTTGTGTAAACACATCTAAACAAAATAAAACAAAACAACACAAGAGCCGCACTTGCATATAAAAGTACAGAAAGTGCACTACAGGGACCGATCTGATTTATTCATATTTACAGAATCATGATCGCCTTAGGTGAAGTCTTTGCCAGTAAATATATGAATATGTATCACAGCTGCTTTTTGAGACATGCTATGACTTACACATTTCCCACACTACTCCCATTTTTATTCATGTAAAAACAGACGACTGCATTAAAGGCATAACTGGGGTTGTATGAGGTACTTATCCAGGAGATGGTGGTCGACATGCCCCAGTTTGGAGAAGCAGAGAGGGGCACCAGCACGGAAGCTAAGCATTGAACTTCTGTGGACAGAGTCAGCAACACATGTTTTAGCCACTTAACAAAACTTAAACTTAAACTCAAACAATTAATCAGTTTAAGTGTACACTATATTTAGAATATTTTCTTCATTTTACTTTGCAGCTTCACAACCTTTAATGACAGAAAACTGTCGATATATAAGCCAAATATCACTCCCTTCAGACCAACCAAACTGCATAGGTGAAATCAGTAATTTACCATTTACCCTTACCACTGCCACAGTGTGTTTGTTTGTGTTATTATGTGATTTCTGTGTTTTAAATGACAGTTCATAGTTCACTGATTCACACAATGACAGTAGAGTAGAACAACTCCTGTGTTCTGTGAAGTAAAATGACTTGCAAATGATTTTGCTTATAGAGTTTAGGCTTATATAAAAGCTCTTCTCTGTTGGAAAAGGTTGTCTGATAGCAAAGTAAAGTGCTGAAAATATTTTAAATATAGTCTACACTTAAACTGATATTGATTTTTTTTTTTAGGTGGACCATTTTTAAGTGGTTAAAACACCCTTAGCTGCTGACCCTCTCTGTTTCTCCTAACTGTGGGCATGCTGACCACCATCTTTTGTAGGTAATATACTGACTATGAGCAAGTACCTTATACAAGCCCACATCAAATAATCTGAACCATGCCTTTAAAACACCAGCGTCCTCCATTTCTGAAACATATCTAAGTATCGTAAACTTGTGATGTGCCCTGCCAAAGTGGCGTGGCCTCACAGACTGCCCCTAAATGTTTGCTAAAGGGGGGCAGCGGCTGGCCCTCGTAATACCCCATAATGTCCCTGCATAGTGATCAAACAATGAAATTTAATCAGTGGCCTCCAGTCTACTTCCCATAAAAATGTGTTCTCTAATATAAAGTTCATTTCTATGAATATTAAATCAGCATATCATCTGTTGAATATTTCATTTGATCTCCACCTTTAATAATGCAAAATGAGGAATAGAACATTCGCCCCTTTTCCTATAGATGAAGACATTGTCCACTATTGTATAGTCGATCATATACTGCATTACAAGCTCTGATACCTTTAATATAGGTGTAGCTAAAAATGGCACCTTCCACAATGGGTATTATGCCACTGCTTAAGGCGCTTTGGTTGTCATTGAAATGTAGTGAATCAGAATGATGAAGGTTTAAGTAAATGTCTAAAGTGAAGCATTGCTTGACACCTGCTCACTTTGAATGTTAAAGGGATAGTTCAGATTATTTGATGAGGGGTTATATGACGTAGTTATCAGTGTATTACCTACAGTCGCTGATGGTCCTTATGCCCCCTGTTTGGAGAAGCAGCAGGTGTAGGAAGCTAAGCAATAAACCGCTGTGGACAGGGTCAGCAGCAAGATGTATTTTAGCCACCAACAAAAGGATCCACCAAAAAAAATTATATAACTGTGTGGCTCAGGTGAATCTAAAACCTAAACTAACTAACTAAACCAGCTGAAGTCACGCAGTGACACAAGCAAACTCACAGCAGCGCCTGTGTTTTGCGAGGTAAAATGACCGATTTTGCATATGGAGTTTGCTTGATTTGGAGAGAGAAATATTTTACTTAAATTACCCCGGTTTCTGTCAGAAAAGGCTGTCTGACAGCAAGATAAATATTCTAAATATAGTGTACACTTAAACTGATATTGATTTTTTTTAGGTGGACCTTTTTGAGTAGCTAAAATACCTTTTTTGCTGACTCTGTCCACTGCAGTATATTGCTTAACTTCCGTGCTGATACTCCTCTCTGCTTCTCCGAACTGGTGGCGTCTACTACTTGTGCTGCAGGTTATGCACTGCTTCATACAACTCTGCATCAGATAATCCAAACTATTCTCTAACTTTGAATTAGCTAGGTGGCTGGAGACAGGGAGAGGATATTGAAGTAAGAAATAAAGATACTAAAATAGTTATGTAAGGGCTGTAGGAGCTCTCTGTGCAGCTTTGGATGCTTATCCAGTATAATTGTACGACATTATAAGGATGCAAATGAACTGTGTAGACATGGCAACCCTGTTGGAAAAAGCCTTGAGGCTGTCTCCCCTTTGTTTCCCTCCCCTCTCAGCCATGTTCTAATTGTATTATCCTCGTCATTTTAGTTATTTGCTTCTCTCTCGTTTTCCGTCTCCCCTCCTCTGAATGTCTTTGTATGGCACAGTCATCAAGGTGATAATTGCATTGCCAGTCCCCCAGTAAGAGACATTCTTAATTATTTCAGCATTAGGCGGTAGTTATACAGGCTATTAATGCTTGACTTCGCAATTATATACTTTGTTTGATTGCCTTTTATCAGCAGGATACAATGGGCTTATTTGCGGCTGACAAGAGGAGCACCACAGTTTTATACAAAAGATAAGTGATGTGACATTCCCTGTATGGCTTCCATTCACATGCAAACATCGCATGTTGCGTTGAAGTGCTTTTAATCTCACAAACACCCCACACATGCAAATAGTTTCGTGGAATTGTGTGGACCCTGAATGAGCTGTCAAAGCCGTGAAAAGCGGTTTGGGTCAGTCTGTGCTTTTGAAGACGTGATGCCTGCCTCGCCAGTCTCCTCCTTTTAAAATCTCCAAAGTCATTATCCAGTTGAGTTTGCTCTGAATTGTTGACACCTTCTTCAGGAACACGTGTTTCTTGCTCATATGGACCACTCAAGTGCCATGTTTTTTTTTTATGTGCAGAGGAGTTGTTTGACCCTTTGTACTTTATTGCCTGCTGATGTGGTTTCTCTGTATCATTCCTCGAGTATCTGCAGTCTTAGTAACAGTAACACACTTAAAATATGCTGCTAATAAGTGACATTATATTTTATATGGTGCTTTATAATTCGATTCAGCCCTAATTACACTGTGGTATACACCTGGCACTCGCCCCCACTACCACATTCCTCTGTCTTTAAAGTCTTGGCCCCGGCATCAAAGCCGCCTGGATTTGATGATATTTTGGCACTGGCCTGTGTTGGCTGCAACTTAAATGGGATTAGAGTGTTGCACGTTAAAAAAGGCTGCTGCTCTTCATCTCAGCAGAACAGGATATTATAAGTACTTTTCAATGTCAGAACTTATAGGAGAAATTAAAGGAAACTGCAGAACAGAAAGGGCTCTAAATATACATTCACAAGTATGCCATGAATCTCTTCATCCTCATCTATTCTGCTCCATCAATATTATAGACTTATGCACCAGACTAGATTTAACAGAGCAGTCCAGTCAAGTGCACGTCTTTGGACAGCACCAAAAGTGAGTGCTGTTTGCCTGCCAACGTTATTACGAGCTAAATTAGGTTCAGATATTGCTAGTCAGCACACCAGATGTTGAATTCAATATGAACACTTTTCATGACACCTGATGGTATGGGCAGAACAGATAAAAGTGAAGAGTCGAAGCCAGTATTCAAATTAAAGCGAATTCAGTACACGCTGTTCACAGATGTGCATTCACATTGTTTGCTAACTGCCAATTCATTGCTTATTCTGTCTTTAATTATTGGCTGTAACTGCCAAGCTGGACTAGTTTTTGGCTGTCATGTCAATCCATGATGAGGCTGGAACAGCTCTACTGAGGCAGCATGAGCAGCTCTAGCTACCTTAATTACTAAAAAAATGTTTTTTTAAAGCTGCCTTTGGTCATTTCTGACCACTAGAGGGTAGCAAGACCCCAGAGCAAGAGCTCGAACAAAGCTCAATGTAACATCACATCATTATCTCATGATATGCTTAACAAATTGTTATGACTGATTATTGATACATGATGAGGCTGCCACAGCAGTACGACAACATGAGCTATTTTATCTTTCTTTAGCCCACAAAAAAACAAAAACCATCCATTTCTAAACTCTCGCAAAACCAATGCAGTACAATCCAAGCCTCATTTATCTACAGTCGCTGTATGCTCAGTACTTCCAAAAAACCTTGGTAATGAAATCATTTCTGCTGGAGAGCCCTGAAGGCAAACTAGATCTACAACTGCACACTGTATAGTCTCATGCATGCAGCTGAGAGCAACAACCGTGTGCATTTTAAAATTTAAATATAACTTGAATATAACCCAGTCCCTAATAACTGTCATATTGCTCTGTGTTTGCTATGTTAACAAAGTAGTTAGTCAGCTAGTTTGTCAGTAGCAGAGGTTTGCCCTCTTTAAGTTTCCGCATTATGTTTTAAGATGTGGTCGGTTGATATGGCTTATCGGGAGTTGGGATTGGCAGCAAAAAAGACATGATTGTTATCTCTCTGAATGACTAGAAAATTATTTTTAAGCCCTTTTGAACCACCAGAGGCCATAAAGACAAGGTCAGGTTACATGTCATAAGACAGAGAGCAGCATGAGCCTCCTATTGAAGAAGCATTTCTAGTCTCCTAATAAATGTCCTAAATTCACTTTTCCTTTAGTTCTTATCTGGTCCACCAACTCCTGAAGAAGATATCTTTGTCTATAGCTGTCATATGCTCTGTGATAACACCATTATCAGTGGTAATTCTAATGTTACTCTATTATAATAGCTGTTTTGTTTATGAATACATAAATAATATAATATATATTATTCGTTTGTTTTGTTATGTGTAACATCTGCCTTGATGAACAATTTGTATTAATGAATAAGTAAAAAAAATACATAACATTTAACAGTAATGATCCTGTAACTGCACAAATGAAAGGGCTTCAAGAAAAGAAAGCTTGACTCAAAAGTATCGTGAATAATTTATTGGAAAACATTTTCAGTCGTTTTTTGTTGTTTTTTTTTTACATGAAAGTTTCCTGTTCTTGCTTTTTATTTACAACCATTACTGAGTCTGTCAACAAATTCCTTCTCAGAGCTGCAGTGATAGAGTAAGAGTGCAAATAGGCCAATCAGCAGTGGAGCGATTTCATCGCAATGAATATGCAACCCATAGTTTATGTATGCAACAATTAATGTGATTCATTATTGATAACAAAGATCAACTAGCTTCCTGCTGTTTTTGAGATGTTCTGTTTTAAAGCCAGAGTGGATAAATCGTTGTGCTACAAACATTTCTGATCTTTCTGATATAATTACCATGGAGTGCAAAGTGATTCTACTCATCTGTAAACATGCCATTCTAAGTGCATTATTGCTCAATTTGTTATAAATTCAGCACTTCTGTCCATGTCAGGCTTCTCTAGAGCCATGAATTCATTTTTCCAGAGAGGAGTTGTTTAGTTGATGGATATAATCTGAACGTGGTTAACTGAATTGAGCAAATGTCCCAAAATAACACATGGAAAGGTCAGAGAAGGGAGGAGGTTGGGGTGTATGGATGGGTCAGCAAAACATCAAGCTTTAACAAAGGGTGCTGTTGTTTGTTTGGTATTTTAAGCCAACTTTTCTTTTCAAAGCACGACTATGATTGGACCATAACCTAAAAGGTACAATATAGTTTATGTAGGGGCATGTGAGCCCCTCAAAGTCCTCCCCATGTCTGATTTCTACAGAGCAGCCTGACGAGTATGTTTCTCACACTACAGCTGAACAGTGCAATACAATTTATTTCTGAAAACATTTTAGGTGAGAAAAGAGCAATGCAGTGACTGGATTTTGATCCAGATTTGATGAACACTTCATAGTTTGACCTGACTTTTTCGAAGCCTCCAATGGAAACCAGACCCAAGATGGCGGCAGCCTGGTCACAATATTACTCATATTACAGCTAAACGGTACACTGAAATATGTTTCTGAAAAACAGTTTATGCGAGAAATAGGCAATACAGTAACAGAATCTTCATCCATATAGCAGTGTATGTTCAGATGCCACTGTCTCTCTTTTTTTTTTCAGAGTAAACAAAGCATGCCGTTTTTTGGTCTCAGATGCTGATGGTTCACTGCAACCTCTAGAGGCAGTGAATGTTGGTGACAGCACCTTTGATCGCGTATTTATTACTTTAACAATGATGACAAAGCTCCCCTCCCCTCGGCAATGTTTCCCTAACCATAACAAAGTACTTATTTTTACCTATGCCACAATCTTTGCTCAAACAAAAGTTGTTTTGTGCCTAAACCTAACCAAGCATAATCCATTATATTGTTACATCATAAAGCAGTTTAGGAGGGCACAGACAAATTATGCCATCTTGTTGATAGGGGCATCAGATCAGAAGTCGAACCACGCATTGATACTAGTGCACCCCTACTAATTAAAGATGCATCCCCAGTCACTTTGTTCTGGAACTGGGCCTGAATCTAAGTTCATGATACCGGTCTCCGGTCTTTATAATATATTATATATATAATTATAACCAGAGAGAAAACAATAACAGAAACTTTACAATATGAGTTACAACATGGTGAGCTCACTGCTTTGCATGACTTATAAAGTTACAGGCAGTTAGAGCAGTATAGGGGAAACAATTGCAGAATTCTTCAGCAGCTCAGCCAGTGAAAGAAAGATTTTTTGAGGTCACAGAAGGAAATAAATGCTGACACAAAGAGGAAGACGTCATCGCCTGTGGCTTTCTTACAGTCAGTAGCTGTCTTTTTTGGAATCTGATGCTGTGCTCTCCTCTGATACTATTAATAGTAATTAAATGATCTATTATTACTATTTACTTATTCTGGACAGGAGGGGCACTCCTGGGCAGTGACTTGAGCCACAATAGCCTTATAATCTGCACTTCCCTGCCTGACATCCGCCCATACACACTGGCATCCACCCACACACACACACACACATGCTGCTGTGACAAACACATGCACAGCAGTCATTGCCCATGCAGCAGGACATACATCAAGACCACCGTGTGGACATCAAAGATCAAATTACACCTCCCAGTATGAGACACATTGATAACCCCGATGTCAGTAGGAATCCAATCAAAATCTAAATTGTGCCCCACTAAAACGGCCCCCTTGATTAGTTCTCCAATAAAATCCATTTCCTGCCCTCGTGCCTATTTTAGGCAGTTTATTTCCCCTGTGGTATCAAGCAATAGGCCCTGCCCAGGACTCCCATCTCAGAAGGCCTGGTGTGATGTGTGTCTGTCTGGAGTGCTTTACAGGAGCTTGATGCCTCTGTCTGCCCCCCGACCATTCCCAATGATTATACAAGCCCAACCGTTAGCTTTTCCAATATTCACCACTGGCTCAACCTTTTGTGTCCACCCCGAGCAGAACTAAATGGGCAGTGCTTTCAGAAAATTGTGGCACCTTTTTGTACCCCCTTTTTTTTTTATCTCACAGTCCTGAATTGTAGCACTATCTTGCAGAGAAATGGCACAGATGTAATACATATCCATCTAGTCTCTCACTATCACAGGGATGGTGCCATGATTCATTCACCTACAAAAAGTCTTATCTCCTGATACGTACGCTTATATTTCAAAAAAGTGAACAGAAGTTATGTCTGGGGCTGTATTACCATTATTACATGCTGCAAGTTTTATGTAAATTCAACTGTAGCACTTCAAGTAATATTTCTCTTTGGTGCCTTTTCATATTTATTACACTCACTCTACCTCTTTGTTAGTCCTCCGGTGCCTACATTATGTGTTCCCTGGAGTGTGTATTTGCCATTGATGCTTCTCTTCATACCTGACTCTATGAATTGCTGTTAAGCACAAATTATGTCTTGAAAATGACCCCAGAGCACAGGATTGATGGTTCAATCATCCCTCTTTCCCTGGAAGTAAAAAAAGGAGACTTTAGTAGTGCTTGAAAAGAAAAAACTGATTGCTGATTACGGAGACATGGTTGAGTGTTATTCATAGTGTATGCGGTAGGTACAGTAGTAGTACAGCTTGGAAAATACAGTATACTGTAAGTTCTCAGCACTATAAGTTACACAGTACCAACCATACTTTCTGTTTGATTAGGCTTCAGTTTACCAGTTGAGAGGTAGTTTGCGAAAAAAAAAAAAAAAAAAATGTATTATGTCTTTTGTGGCTCTGAAGGAAGCTTGAAGGAAACATGTCATCAGGGTTATTTTGTCTTGGTTTTTAGACTTAAAATACAAAAACAAAAAGAATGCATTAGAAACCGGAGGAGTGGAGCTTGAAAAGTGTTGAAAAGACATTTAGCAGTTTAATAAAAAATTATATTGAGTTGCATTATTGAAATTTAAAGATCCTGCGTTTTTGGAGCTTGACTGATACTAGAAACTAAAAATCAGTAAATCTTTCTTTCAAAGCCTTCGACTTTGACCGCTCATCCTTCACATGTCACAAACTTTATGAAAGTGCAGTACTAAATTGCTGGAGTGCTGATTTAAAAGTGCAATATGTAAAAATTGTCTACCTGTTAAATTCAAATTCCAAACAAACTGAGGGCAGCATATCACCAGAGTAAATGTTAACTGTAGCTGCCGGTAGCTAGTTAGCCCATATTTCTGTGCAGCTAGCGGTACGGAGCACCTGGGGAGTTATTGTTTTTACACTTTATGTTTACACTCATAGGATGTTTGGACCACCGTGAGACAGTCCAGGCTCGAACCAGAGAGGAACGTTTGCAGAGAGGAATGCTGGAATGGGCACCAGAGGTGGAGCCAGGCGTACGGGCAACAGAAGCGGGCTCAGCGGGAGGAGGCCCATTTGACAACAAGTAAAACAGAAGTGAGGTGACTTACACAGTGGCTCTGACCAGGACTCTGACTCCAGGGGTGATGAGGACAGGATAGGCTTAGGCTGGGACAGCAGAGGACCAAGAGGGAAGTTGGGCATCAGTCAGTGCCTACCTCCAGAGGCCTGGGTGGAGGTTACAGAGGGGTCAGCCCCAGGCTGCCAAACCAGCTAAGAAAACCACCTCGGTGTTGTTGGACTGAGGTCAGACTTGATGTTACAGTGACTTACTCTCACCCCTTGAGGTACAAAGTGGTATTACGAGACAGGGTTGGCCAGGGCTAGCTGGTTAACATGCTCACTTCAGTAGATATCTCTGCAATGCAATATGTAGATGTCTTTGACATAACATCAAAACTGCCCTTTCTTCACATTTCATTTATAATTTCAGTTATTTTTTAATGTTTAGAACAAAAATTCTTAGATATGGTTCCTTTAAAATCCAAAACATTTACCAATGTCCCTGATTATGACGATAAAAACAAACAAACTTTAATCCGCTTTATAACAGTTCAAAAACATAAAAACAAAAGCAAAAACACATTTGTTCCGTTTTGAAACTCTTAGAGACCCCACCTGTAAAACATATTTAACTCTATATTTAAGTACACTCAAACAGAAACAATGCACACAATGTTCATGTGTAATCCTTATAACATATGAAGCATAAAATATCTGTGAAACTCCAAACAATGAGGACGTATAATCAATGTCAACAAAACACAGGGGTTGAAAATGTTCATTAAATAAAATTGTTGGAAACAATTTATCACCTAAAAAATAAAATAAAAATTGATTGAAAGCCATTCTTTCAATTCAATTCTTTGCCTTGACTGAGTTCATTTGCCCAAAGAACACGAGCAACACCAAATATAGTCTCTTATTGACCGTTATCTCTTTAGAGGCACGTCAGTAAAGGGTTAAATGCCATTAATCCTCCATCTTCTATAGACGAGTGATTTATCATTGGACTTGACAAAAGGTGATTTGTTTACTCATAGATCCGCCCCTTTAGTTATACGTCCTGCCGTCTGGTCCAGATTCAATCGCTCTCTGTCCGGTGAAAGTATGTGACAACTTGACATGTTGACGTGTGGACGTAATTGTGTGTCACGCATATAAAGTTTACTAAAATGGAAATTGACCATCCGGGGATGTTTTACAGCAGAATTACCTAATTTACTGTATTGACATTATTGACCCCTTTACAGGCTGCAGAAGGGATTCTGGTGACCTCAGCCAGTAAACACATTGGGGGAGATCAATACGACAAAGTCAGAGTTCACTCGGCTCCCCCGGCCAGGTTGATTGCAGAATGAACTCCATTAAAAGTTTTCAAGGCCCGAAAGTCAAACATCATTTGGCTCAGACGTCAGAAAGCGTCCACGGGAAAACCAAAAGACACGCTGGCGGTAATGGAGTTTGTTTTGGAGGCTTTAATTGCAGGTGCACTCGTGCCAATAACTCAAAGGGCTCTGCACAGGGAGAATTTGTTAAAGGGAGCAACTGTGTCTGAGATTAAAGTCAAAGGAGTAAACTTCACTAAGCCCTGTCCAAACCGCAGATTTCTGGCCCCGTGACATCTGCGTCTCCATTGACAGCTGTCCTCTTAGATCTGTGACTGTGTCGCCGCAGCACAGCACAGAGCTCTGAGCCCGTCGCTTCACTCTTAGAAATAATGGTTCTAAAGTGCTTTTTCCTGACAGGCTGGGGTTCTACTAAGACCCATTTGCCTCTGAGGAACCCTTTTTTGAAGTGTTTCATTAAGAACCCTTTTCATCCAAAGAACACTTCTTGGAAGAAATTGTTCTTCAAGGATTATTGAAGGCATGGATGTTAAAAGATCCTTACGATCAAATATTCAAATGTTTGTTTTTTTTTAAATGTAGATGCATCTGGAATCCCATTATTCAATTCATTTTACAACTTGTGTTCTTGTGTTTTTTCCTTTTCTGTAGACTGTAATTTGGTACTTTGTAGAACCTTCATAAAAAAAAGGTATTTTAGATCCCCCTTGCTGGATGCTAGATGGAACCTTCTGAATATAATAGGGTTTTGGGTAGAACACTCTGGGTGAGTTCTAGATGAAGCCCTTGGCATATTAAAGGGTCCTTTGTAGAACCCCCAGGGTAGGATTTAGATGATACCTATGGAATATAAAAGGGTTCTCAGTAGAAGTCCCTTTGGGGGTTCTAGAGTAGCCCCTTGGAATATAAAATGGTTCTTTGCAGAGCCCCAAGGGTGGGTACTAGATGAAACCCTTAGCAAATGAAAGGATTCCCGGTAGAACCCCCTGGGTGGTTCTAGATGAAACTCTTGGATATAAAGGGGCTTTGGTAGAATCCCTTGGGCGGGTTCTCGGTGGCACCCTTAGAGGGTGGATAGAACCCCCAGAGAATGTTCTAGGTGGAACCATGACACCATAGAATGGTTCTCTGCAGAACTTCTCATAGGGAGTTCAGGGTGTAACCTTTCACAGATGGTTCTAGGTATAACCCTAAATGTTCAGTTCTGAAAGGTTTCCAGGTGGAACAAGGTTCTCCCATGGAGACAAGCTGAAGAACCCTTCTAGGCCCTTTCCACCAACACAGAACTGGCCCAGTTCTGATTCAACAACCTAATTTTCAACCGTTTTGAGCATTTCCACCAAAAATAAACTGGTTTGGAACCCAAAACTTGCTTCTCAGCTGGAACCAAAAATAGAATGTTTTCCTCGGGAACCAAAAAGGGCATGTCAGGTTCTACAGGTTGTTGTGCACTGTACAGCGCCCTCTGTTGATGACATCCTTGCTTGCAATAGTTTCACTCAAAACTGGTGGAAATGTCGGCTGGTTTACTAGATAGAGCAGAGGAGAACCAGAGCTTATTTATTAGAAAAGCATAGTACTAGTTAGCACCTTAATTTCTAAGAGTGTTCTCTGGACTTCAGTGTTTTACTCGTCATCACGTCGCACTTACAGGGAAGTTTTTTGGGTGACACCTCTTCATGTGGGGACACCTGCCACAGTCATTACTCTAATTGTGCGTTTTGTCTGGTGAATGAAGGGCATACAGAATGAAATTAGGCACTCGAGTCACCACCACAGTGTTGATTCGATTCAGTAGTCAGACTTGGGAGGTCTACAGTAATTGCATTCACAAATTGAGCACCCCCACACCCACCCTCCTCACCCACCCCACCCACACCCTGCCATCGCCTCCTGATGAAGGCGGCATTTCTGGAGCTATTCCCCCCTCTCTGCTGCCACTCTGCGTATTCTTCCCCTTTTTCTCCACCAGCCACAGTTCCACACTCTCCTCATCAGTCACCTCGCCCCGCTTTCTCCCCTTCCCTCCGACTCCTCCGTCATCCTCTTCATCCCTCTGTCTGCAGCCAAAGACTCACTTTCCCCTCTATTTACAAAGATAAAGCCGTAATGGCTCTCTTTGTGCTACTGACGGCCACTCAGCCGTGGCAGCCCAGTCAACAGATAAATATTTCTTTTCTCTGTCTTCCTTTATCACGAGCTAGCTTCAGTTAGCGCAAGTTACAGTCATTTAATGAATTCCCTCTGTGACCTTTGCTCCGCTTGCCTCCTTTTCAGGGATTTGACTAATTTAACTTTCTGTCTGAAAGGTTTGGATGTGTGTGTGTGGCAGGAGCTGGTGGGATTCAGCATGGGGGGGGCATGACATGTTTTGTTTGCTGACTGATAAATGGGTGTATAATGCTCGTAGATAAAGGTTTGCAAAGGGGATGGGGCTGAGGTTGGGATGGGAAGAGGCAAGGAGAACATTTATACCCCCCTACCATCACCGCCGCCACCACCACCACTGAGCTGTCCAAAGCTGTGACATGTGGGCCGACACTCTGTCCCTCTCTTCGTTTCCCTCCCTCCGTCTCCCCCCTTTCCCTCCCCCTCTTTCTGTAGATAGATATTTTTATTCCTTGGCACCTCAGTATAGATAGGCCATTGGGCTGCTGTCTGCCGGGGCAGCTGGCTGGGGGTTGGAAAGGGATGAAGGATAAGTAGATTCAATCGGGCGTTGCAAATCAACTTTTCCACCAGCATCCTGGGAAGACCTGATAATACAGGTTTCTAATATCTGACCTGTCTGGCAGAAAGAGAGAGACGGAGAGGAAGGCAGCGGAAGGGAGGGCCGGGCAGAGAGCGGTGCAGGCAGGAGAGAGCAATGAACACATTGATTTGATGCGGCTAATAGTTCTGCAGTTGATAAGCACACTGGCGCCAGTCACAAAAATGAAAGGCTAGCAACAGAGTGAAATAAATTGGGTCTAGCTTTTTTGTCTCAGTCCCGTCAGAGTTTGGACACGTATCAGAGGGGGTTTGGCAGACAGGGCATCAGCAAGGTTTCCTGTTTGTGTCTCTCCACCTGTCAGCCTTCATCCACTCCCCGATCGGAATACTGTTATCACCGCCGTTTCAAAAACTCAAACACATTCAGGGGGCTGCTTATGCGAGTCAAACTCAGATCTGTGAGGAAGGGAAACAAGACAGCCTGAGACGTGTAGTGTGAGCTGCTGTTGACAATATGGCAACGCTGTTTGTATGTGAGGGACAATCCTTCAAACAGTGACTTAATTAACATGCATTTGCCATATTACATCCCTGATTCTGACAAGTACAATACAACATTTGTGCAGGCTCACTCAAATAAGAGTCAGTGAGATACTGGGCTTGTGAAGTGATGTTCAAATATAATTTCAAATGGTTTTATATTACCCGTTATAAACCTGTGAAAAAAAATCACCATGAGAAATTCAAGTTTGTGAATGTGTAAAACATATTTGTAGTTGTAAACATGTCTAAATAGTGAGGTTACACAAATATATCGAGGGACAGTAATGCTTTTGTAGAGAGCCGAGTACAGATTCAAAGCAGAAAACTATGAACCGTCACATACCATCAGATCCTAAAACTGATTTATTTTTCAACAGTGATATGTAACAGTTTTGGAAATGAACTGTCGAAATGAAATGAACTGGGAATGAAATGTCGGCCTACTGATAGAGGCGTCAGATCAGAAAATGCTTATACGTGTCGTACTGGAGGGGATGGACAAGCGATGTATTAAGTCGTTTAATTTGGAGGACTTGTCAAGAGTTTTTGGCTTTGAATCTGCACTCAGGCTGCGTTCCAGTCAAAGTTGGAGGTCGGAATTTCCCTGTTGAAATGTCCAATTTCCGACCTGAAAGCATTCCAGGTGCACAAAGCCAAAAGTAAACCAAAAACATGGCTGACCGTGACAAATTGATGAGTTCCTTTGGCAACACAATTGAGCCCTCAGCAGTGCAGCCTCCTTGCATATAAAAATGACTCAGAGGAGGAAAAATGACACGAGTTAAAAGACACCTTTATACATCTGATTTTATGGCACATAATAACGCTGGCGACATATTTTGACATCAATTTACATGCAGAACAGGTTTCACCATATCACAGTATGTATTATTTTAGACTTTCATGAGTGCCGTTATTGTTGTGAGACATCAGACAACGGCTTCTTCATGAAACAACTTAAGATTCTCACCCAACTTTTCTACCACCAGACATTTAACTTAAATTTATCCCGCAGTTTTTCCCACTGGTTTACAAAGGATGATTTACAATCACAGGCTTTAAAATGACTTTTGAACACCATTTCACAAGCTCAAAATCTTGTTTGAGCTCATGCATTTGTCTTGTCTGTTAAAAATTTTATATATTTTAACATTATATTACAGCACAGTCTCATGTCAGTTTGTGAAATAGTCACAAAGTTTAATCTATTAGGCTTATGTACATATATGGACACAAATCCCTTTCCCTTTTTTGTGACACACTGTACAATTTTCAAACAAATGTATTATTATTCAGTAATAGGAAGTCTTGAGCCCCAGGTTGGGAACAACTGTTCTAGGTTATGATGGGGTCAAACAAAGAGTGATTTTTTTCTATTTGAATACATTTTTAGTCAGGTAAAAGATTCTAGTAATAGAAATGGAAAAGCAAAGATTATTAGAACATCTGCTGTTGTACACTCATCTCATCTTTTAGTAAGCCATCAGCTAGCTAAAGGACAAAGCAAGTCATGGTAGACACAGATATACACCTGCCTATGACTCACTATTCATTAAAAAAGCAATTTGTCACAAATGATACCCTTTATAGGTGTTTCAGTGAGTATAACTGCTTTTTGCCCTTTATAATATGAGATATCTTCAATAAGATGTGAATGTCAGTGTGGAAGAAAAAGAAGAAACAACTAATGCAATATCGACTGTCGTTCTCATCCCACCATGTAGCAATAATAAATATGCAACATCACTTTCAAAATAAAAGTCTTGGGTAGGTTTAGGCACCAAAACTACTTTGTTAGGTTTAGGAAAAGATTGTGGTTTAAAATGTGTTAAAATAAATACTTCCTTAGAACAAGAAACACTGATTGTTAGTTGCTCTCACACAGCCCCGTCCCTCGGTTGGTGTATGAAAGTCTGCATTCATCCTTATCACTTTGAAAGTCGTTCTGACAGTCATGAAAAAATCTTGACAATTTGTGTCCATGCACACGAATCTATAGATTACATTTTGTGACTATCTCATGAATTACCGCTTACAGGTACTGCTTTACTCGTTTATATATTATGTTTACAGCTAACAAATTGTATCCAAACCGCTCCTCTCTGAGGTGTTTGTGTAAAAAGGATCCGGCCTGCTCAGACAGACGGGGCAGAGTCTGCTGTGTCTGTCCAGCCTGCGCTCAGTGTGACAGAGCAGACACTGCCACTCTGACCTTTCCTGATGCTACCAGCTACGACCCAGCCAATACCAGCGCTAACGAGACACTGACATGGCTTGACAGCCGGGGGTGGCACGCAATTATTCCACCGAAGAAAACTGCATGTCGGTGTGTATGTGTGTGTGTGTAGGTGAGGTGTCTGTATGTGTGTGTGTTTGTGAAGCGAGGGAGAAAAAGTGCATGCCTGTGTCACCATCTCCTGTAAAGCCAACAAAGCTGCGTTCTTCTTATTAATGATTGATGTGTCCAAATCTCGGTAGAACTGCCCTGTCAGATCCCAACACAGGTGAGTTTCATCAACATGAACTCAGTCACCTAGAATGCCTTGTGTTCGGTTTGGAGTTCTGATCTCAGAATACCCTGGCCTTGTCTGCTCCCGGTACTGCCTGATATGACCCATTTATTGACTTTGTTGTCAGCTGCGCCGTTTGAAGTCAGGGTTTTGGCCATAAGCAATTTATTTTTTTTCCACACTATTGAAAAAGCCCCAACCTTGACTAGAATGATATGTGGGCTCACTGTATCCCTGTCCTGTTGATGCTTAGATCCAGCAGGATGTGAGTGGGAGGTCTGGTTGTAACCATCACATGCCAATATTTCTATATACAGGGTTCCTGCACCTTTTCCAAAGTCAAAAATTTCAAGCATGTTCAAGGTGCATTTTAAAGCTTTTCCAGCATCTTAAATGGTAAATGACATATTTATGTCTACTTTATGTGCTCAAAATAATTAGGACCTATTTCATTTCTTAATCACATTAAATCAGATGTTTTTCTATAAACAACCAAAATTATGATTATTGATAGAATTCTAATGAGACTGACATCAAATAAGTGCTAGAAAATACTAAATTGTTTGAAAGTTCATTGGACTTTTTCACAAATAAAAAAAAATAAATATTTTGTTTGTATCATATTTGATATAGTGGGCATTTATGAAAATGCATCGATCACAATAATCACTTCACTTCAATTTAAAATGAAAATTTAGACTGTTTCACAGGGAGTTAAAAAATCCTTGTAGTACCTTTAAAATTCTATGTTCAAGGATTTCCAGCACCTGTAAGAGCCCTGTATGTACAGACAAGTCATCAGAATTCATGTTTTGTTGTGCTTCGCTTGATATCAGCCATTAGGTTTCTGTCAGAGGATTATTTCATAAATAGATGATTAGATTCATCTCCATCTGATTAACAATAGCTAATTAGCTGGATAAGCTACTCGTCCGCGGCACACTGGTGCTGTTGTTCTTCTGGAACATTTCAGATGAGGTGACTTTGAGAATAGTGTCAGTAAATCAATTAAGTCCTCAGTCAATAAATTAAACTGGCAGAAGATAATAAGAGGGACTGTATATACAGTAGTGCCACCACCTACTCCAGAATTTGACTTTGACAAATTGATTGAATGGTTAAATCCATACCTTTAAACAGATGACAGTATGCAAGGCCATTATGTTTATTTGTATTGTTTATTTCTAAGTCGCTCCTCACTCGATATATTCAAGGTTATTAATCGCAGCAGTGGATCATTTGTGGTATTTACAACTCAAATCAATGTGAAGTACAGTTAAACTAGTAGTGACTTTGAGCACTAAAATAATCCAGAAATTTGATGAGAATAAAAAAGAAGAAAACAAAAAGCCTTGCATTTCAACAAATCCCTATAAAGAACGGATGCTTGTATGACAGATCCAGATACATTTGACACAAACTGTCTGTTGTGCTTTCTCATCTGTCAGGTCATTGCTCCATCAAATTCCACACCGACTACAAGTTGCACATAGTTATTACATCAAAGCAAGTGCATAGAGTATTACAATAATCCAGGAGAGGGGGAGGCAGGCATCAAACGTGGAGGAAACTGCAATAGGGAAGTGGGGTCAGGACCTTATGCTGCTGCCTGGATAATAAAAGGAGGATTTGTGCTCAGAACAAAGGAGGAGAGGTGGAGGACTTGGGAGTGACAACGTCTGAACAACATGCAGCAGGCAGTCAGCCGCAGATGACTAAAATACAATACAAGACAACAAATGATTTTAAGGAGACAACAGATTTAAATTGCTTGGTATTGATGCTACATCAGGCAGCACAATGTGGAGCCTCATAAACATGGTTGGGAGGGTTACTTTAAAAATGTATTCCCATACAATAATTACCTGTTAAAAATACAGTCAAACTAATTAAAGTATCATAATATTAAAGTAATGTGACTTAATTACTTTCTGTTGTGTTTTGATAGCCTCATTAGCAAATATGGTGAAAGAATAAAGCCTAAATAATTTGTGTTAGGTTTATTAATTGTTTGAATGGCTACTTCTTCCTTTTTTAAACACAAAAGCATATTTAGATTAATAGTGGTGATTATGTTACAAAATATTTTTCAGTAGTAGTAGTTGGAGAAGGAGTGGTGATATTGACAGGTTAGCTAGCTAACTGAATTTATGTGTAATTAACATTAGCAGTTGATGTGTGGCTAACTGTTAACGGTTGGTCTGTGTAGCTAACGTTAGCAGGTGTTTTGTGTAGCTTAACATTAACAGTTTTTCCGTGTAGCTAACATTAGTGGTTGTTCTGTGTAGTTAACTGTTAGCAGTTAGTCTTAACCTGTAAATGTTTATTTAAATTAGATGTCGAGTCGTTGGGTGATGGCAGTATTTTCACAGCTGAGGGCAGAACTTGCACTGTACTGTGATTTCTTCCTGTTTTCCGATATAAAGACAAAATAATGTTGAAATTTCCATCCAGTGAAGCATGAAATGTTTTTTTTTTTTTCAAGTTATTTTTTTGGCCATTTTGCCTTTATTTGAGAGGACAGCCTGAAGAGTGGACAGGAAATGGGGTAGAGAGAGAGGGGATGACACGCAGCAAAGGGCCGAAGGCGGGAATCGAACCAGCGGCCGCTGCAGAGGACTCACAGCCTCAGTACATGGGGCGGAAGCTCTACCAACTGAGCTAAACCTCCGCCCCTTAAAACATATTTTAATTGTATTTCTGCTAATAATTCCCATTTTAATTAAATGGATCTGTAATCTGATTACATTTTTACTGCAATGGAGTATAGTTACAGTTTTTTGGTATCCTAATTACGTTACATTAATTCTGTTATTCCGAAAGCCTACTCATAAACATGCTGACTGTCCATCACCGCCCTGCTCAGCATTGAATTTTAGCTTTATCAGTTTGAAAGAATTAAAATCAAATGCAAAATAATCTATTCACTGAAGCTCGTCTTATATACTTTGATCTGTAACTCTTTGCGAATTAAGGATAACAATTTTGCTTAACATCAAGCACTTCAGTCAGACAGTTAGACACTCTTTGGTGGGAATATGTGCCAACTTCCAAGGGCATAAATCAAAGGAATAAGAGGGAGTTGCTATTCCTTTGTTGCAAAGGCCACTTGGCTCAGATACATCAGTGGCTGAGCTTACTGCAATGCCTTAGAGGACTCAGTGTTAGGCGTTGTTATTGATCTGTCTGTGTAAAGTTTCTGCAGAGTGATTCCGTGTATAAAGCAGCTATGCATTTTTAAAGGCATGCTGGAGTCCAGACTGGACACATAACATTTATCTATACCCTAAACCCTAATTATAGCAATTCCACACTTGACAAATTGCCGTTTTCTGAGCTTATCGGTGTTCTCAGATGTCCAGCTCTTGATGCTCTTAATTTGCAGTCATGCGTTTGTGATTGATGGAAATTTCAGCTTGCAGAATGGGAAAGTGTTGCAGGACTGATGGGCAGCAGAGGTCACTCTGTGAATTGTTATTTCAAATGTAGCACGCCACGCTCTTAACATTCCTCCCTCTCCCTTCTCTTCTCTATAAGTGCAGTATATTCTTAACAGTGATCCATTGTGGTGCCTATGACAAGAAAATAATGTATTTCTACCCGAGTCTATCAGAGAAATGACTTTGGAGGTAGAGGGAAGAGGAGCTAGATCAATATGTTTCAGGCAGCTGTGAGTGTTTTTGAAACTGAATTTCCACCTTCCTTTGAGTTGTTTTGACCTTGATCTCCAAGAAGATATGTCTCTGCTGCTCCCCGGCTTTCACCACTCTGTGATTATCCTGTACACTATGAAAGATAACCTGCGTGGTGAGCTCCACTTTTCCTGGCCCCCCTCGCGGCAGACCTCGCCATTATCTTGCCAATCCGAAAAAAAGCGAACAAAAGATGTCACCACGCGGCCATTGCACACCTTCATCCTGTGCACACCCCTCATTATTATTATTCCCTTGCTGTCTAACTGTTCTCGGTGATAATTGAATTTAAATGAAGAAAAGGCAAAGGAGAATGTTCTTTTTGTGCAGCGTTAACATGCTGCCATTAAAAGCGCCGGTTGTTTTAATGGGCCAGGTCTTAAACTATCAAGACTGCAGAAGAAGTGGAGAGAGAGGTGGAAAATAGCAACGAGAACTGGAGAGAGATTAGAAAATTGGATTATAATTAGTTTACTGCAAATTGCTCAGGTTCCGTAGCACTTTAAAGCTGTGGGGATCTTCAAATCGTCTTGTTTGTGCGAGGCTTATAGGTCTCCGTGTGTGCATATTCTATTTTCAGTCTAGTTTATGATGACATGCAGGGCCGCGACTCGGACCAAAGGAAATGGGCATGAATGCGTGATGGGATTTCTGCCAAAATAAACATCCAGCGTTGTCCCCAGATGATTGCTCAAAGAGAGGTGCTTGTTGAGGCGTCGGCACACAGAAACACATGTTGTGACAGTTCACATGGAGTGATTCGATGCATGCAAAAATCAAATGATATGCCACAGCCGGGGAGCCCTCCCAATGAAAACAAAATCAGGGCATTAGCATGTCTCAGCTGCGCCTCAATCAAGGTTGTCTGTGGTCTCTGGTTTTCATGTCCCTCAGTAGGATTGGAGACAGACAGAGCAAGAAAGCAACATCCATGTGGATATTAGATGGTTTTTAGAAAGAATTCTCTCCCCGCCACTGTGCGCTCCTTTCAACCTGACTGGTTAGCCAAGCAAAAGGAAACGTCTACAGTTCCATATGGTCATGCTGTGCCAAGATGCAGGAAAGAGCATTAGTCTGACATGGGCTTTGATAGATGCATACCACATATTGGCCTCAAGGTTGATAGACATTTGGAATTTAGACGGTGCACCTACTGTATGTGTAGATTTTCAATTTCAGGCTAAAAATCAGAACAGCCATGATGTACTCTTATAAAAAACAAACCAATGCAATAGAAATGTGCACTCTAAGATTGAGCCAAGAAGCTCACAAATAGGTTGAATTGAATTTTTTTTTTTTTTTTTTTTTTTTTTTAGAAAAAAC
>JAJHUR010075372.1:0-31473 GCA_027495735.1 Lutjanus campechanus | reverse complement strand
TGTGCCATGTAACATGTGCTAGGCAGCCCCTTAAAAGAGAATTATAATTTGCTACAACTTGGGTCTTATGTTTGTTTTGGCAGTATTTTTATATTAGATATGCTGACATTGCACTGAACCAGGAAACATCGCTACAGAAAAATGTGATGTGACAAAGAAAATGAGCAGGCAGGCAGGCAAACTGCCAACAAGCCAACAGTTTAGTGGATTATTAGCAGACAGTCATGGTTAAAGCAGGGGGTTATATTATGACTAGAGTTAGATATAAAATTGTCATTTGCTTAATTGCATTTTTCTTGTATTTCTTGAGCTGTCACTGATTTTTTGGGGTACTTTAATGATATCTTAAAGTGCTGGACATCTCATCCATGTAGGGCTGGGCAATATATTGAATTAATACAAGTGCTTCGAATTTTAAAATAACAACCTCAAAGATGTCTGTTTTGCTTTCTTTGGCTGGACCTATGGTGATGCAAAGGCAAAGGCTTTCATCAGTGGACCGTAGACTGAATCACTGATACAGTGGCTTAAGAGACACGTATTTATTATAATTCTGTTTTTTTTTTTAATGTGGCAGCCTCTATGGTCAAGACACATTTCTCCAGGACAAATAAATTAATCTTCAACCTTGAATTTAAATTAAAACCATCAAAATTATTACTTTGAGTGTGAGAATCTAGTCATTACAACATGCACAAAAGGTTTAAGTCCAAATGTCACATAGATGATAGCTGGCTGCATGTATGATGTGAGCAGTTGTGCCAATATGCACGCCCACCACAGTTTACAAAATACCATCATGTGTAGCTAGTTTGCTCTGGTTATGAATGGTCGTATCTACTGTATAAGAGGAAAGGACTGAAAAAGACTGCACACTGTTCTCTGCTCTTTGTGTTTGGTCTTTTATATTTCCTATTCTACTGTCTTGCGCATGAAGACCTAAAAATTGTGATCTTTGTGTTTATTCTTCTTGCATTTTGCAGGAAATAAAATAGATTAAAATCTAACATGGTCCACAAGCCAAATTGTTCAGCTCTACATCCATGTTATTATTATATACCCAAATATTTCTTACTATTTTTGCTTCTAATAAAGGATTTTTGATTGTAGCACCAGAGTTTTGCTCTGAAATGTTATAAAGAGACAGTATTACCTCCATAGCCAGTGGGTGTGAGATATATATACAATATCACTGGTTCTTCAGCTGGATAATAACTGAAATCTCCTGTGTTAACATGGATTTCCACAGACTACATAAAACAAAAACGCATCCCTCTCCTCTCAGATGAAATGTGTTTTACATGCAGGGCAGACAAGAAAAGTGGATGTTCTAAAATGCTTCTTCCACATGTTTCAGACTGTATTACTCTTGTTTGATTTAAATATCTACTACAACTAAACGTTTAACTTGAGGGCATCCTTGACCTACTTCCTGTCAGGGCCTGAGATAGAGTGGCTCATCAGGCAGTCAAACATTTATTTTTAAGTTGTTTTCTGTAGCCTGATAGACAGGAAAGAACAGACTGTATTCCCCTGAGGTCTGGGCCCTCCCATAAATGAGAAGGCTACTAGTGTTACACGCAGTCAGAAGAGGAGAAGCAGAGTCATTTTACTACTCGACAGCGTGCATTGACACGGACACAGGAAATAAAGCACGAGTGTGTGTTTTTATGAACCTGTTGTCAGGGCACAAAATTACCACCAGTCACAATCCAAATGCTGGTAAAATATGAAAGTGGATGGTAGATTTTCTTCACTCACCAGCCAAAAACACGATGGTTATCTATTGAGAGGCTGGTAAAATTTGAACATTAAACACTCATTTGGCTGGTGGCCCAGTTAATTTTGCACCGTGCTGGTTGTTGTTATTTAAGGAACAGTTTGACATTTTGGCTAATATGCTTATTCTCTGTGTAAGTGAAAGTTATCAGTTACCACTCTCATGGACAGTAAATATGAAGCCCGTCAGCAGCCAGCAGCTGCAGCCAGGTTAGCTTAGCTTAGCATTAAGACTGGAAGCAGAGGGGAAAGGCTAGCCTGGCTCTGTCTTAGGGTAACAAAATATGAGCATCTCTAATCATTACTAATCAAAATGTTTTATCTTGCTTGTTCAAATCTGTACAAAAAACAGTCTGGTTGCCTGGCAACTTCATGATGATGACAATACTCCAGGCAGTCACTACTACCAGCCAAGAAGTAGCCCAATACATAAATCCCTGTGAAACCACAATGTGCCATTATTAACACTTTTTTGTACATGTTAGCTTATGACAGAGCCAGACTAGCTGATTCCCTCTGTCTCCAGTATGCTAAGCTAAGTTAATGAGTTTCTGTCTGTGTAGCTTCATATTTAATGAACAGATAAGAGAGGGTTAAAAATATTCTCATCTAACTCTCGACAAGAAAGCAAATAGTCCAAAGCTTAATTTCCAAAATGTCAAATTATTCCTTTCAAGCTGCAATGTTATCACATTAAAATTTTGGTTGAAATAGCTCATTTGGACCATTGCGTATCACAAAAAAACAACAACTTTGTATTTTATTTAATTTCTTTAAGAACTGGACCCCATCTGAATCAAAAAGTCAGTGTTAGCCAGCATGTAGCTAGCTGATCACAGCACATTATCTGTTCAAACAAGGGTCTGGTTTCTACGTGTCTTGGAGTCTTGCCTACTTCTGAGTCAGACATAACTAGTCAAGTAGAACAGATGTTAGTGTGCTAGTTAGTTACAATGGTTGACAACTTTGACATTCTGCTTCAAGCCCAGCAAAATGCATGTGCATCCAATTCAGTCTTGCATTTTGTGTGTTCAAACTGCCTACAGCAGCTTTAATTTGGTAATGTTTGCATAATCATGCTTAGCTTTCACTGGTGAATACAATAAAAACGATATGACTTATGATCATGTGATCATGTTTTCTGTGTCACTTTGTGTAACAGTTGTAAAGTTAACGTTCTGGTAGCTTCTTCTTGCCATGTGACTTGAGCGTTTATGGTGGATTCATATAATCTAGCTGTATCACGACCTGACATGCCATTAAAGCTGCTCAAACAATGTCTCCAGTCATGTACCTCTGCTCGGCTCCTATCTCTAATTTGGGACTCTGCTATGAAAACAAACAGTCATTTAGAAACATTATTCTATAATTAAGCAGTAAGCCACGAGGGGCTGTGCTCTGCTGTGAGTTCAGAGCAGCTACGAGGCACTGCAGGCACAAGCTGAAATAGAGTTTAATATGAAGAAGAGTATCAGATCACTTTCTGTACTTATTACATGAAGGAAACACAAAGTTTTTCAAACATTTACTATACTGCAAATGTTTGATTGTTAAGGAAAAATTATGACATAAAGTCGAAGCTGGATTTGGCACCAGATTATAGCTTGGGCAGAAATATGTGCTCTAAGCTCTGAGCCCATTGAAAAGGTCTTTTCTCCTATTTTTATTTCTCCGTTGTGTGTTTTTTTTAAATGTCTTAATGTAAAAGTGAATCTTTTGACCTCTATGTTTTTTTTTTATTCCTTGGAAAGTTAACTTCCTGCTTCAGCACCGGGGGACAGGTTAATATTTAATCAAAAATAATAAAATATTACAGATGATGAAAAGGTTTTGCTTACATTATTTAAAGGAACCAATTTCTTATTTAATCAAGAACTATAGTTAGAGAGCTGAGATTTCTATGCATTATGAAACAAACTAAAATTAAAATACATTTATTACCAGACTTTGTTAGATCCTTGATTCTAATTGGTTAATTATGGCATTCTATGGACTGTTATTTCTGAACAGCAGACCATGAATGTGAATGTGAAGAACAAGCCATTGTTATGGATGCAGTTCTGATCATAGACTCTGGAGGAGTAATTAAATCATTTTTATATCAGGAAAATCATTTTAAATCAATAATTTTGTGTCAAATTATTGATTTATTTTCATTGGTAAGCGACTGTGTAACAAGCAGGATAATGTACAGTGAGCAGGTCATTGTTGCAAAATAAACCCAAGTCCTGCATCACCCTGTCGCGGTTTATTTAATCATAATGACCTACTGTCCATTATACACAGTACACTGTGCATTATCCCTTACTCATTACACAGCTTTGTTAAATACTCATTTCTGATTCGTCAGCTACGAGATTCTAAGGTGTTTCTGAACAGCAGACGATTGCTATGAATAACAGAATGTTGCTGTTTGATGCAGTTTCAAATCAATGAAATAATTTTGAAATGAATATTTTTTTTGTCAAATTATTGTTTTATTTAAATAATTAAGTTGTGATTAAGGGATAAGTACAGTGTATAGGTCACTATTTTGTTAATTATTACATGCCTTTGTTAAATACTTGATTCGGATTGGTCAGCATTTTAAGGGTTATTTTTTAGGGGTTATTTAGGGTTATTTAAGGGTAAGTTATTTCTGAATAGCAGATCATTGGTATGAATGATAGTGATAGTATTTTTTTTTTTGTCAAATTATTTATTTTTTGAAAGTAGTAACTGAGACATAATAAGATATAATGCACTGTAAGCGGGTCATTATTGTGAAAATAAACCCTTTCAGGGTGATTCAAGGCAGCCGAATGTGCTTTATTTTGCGCTTCTGATTCACTAAAATATATTTTTTAATTAATTTTTTAATTACTTTCTAAATTAATATTTTGTGTCAACTTAAATAAGCGACCGCAGTTATCCATGTTGGCTGAGTTCTGCACACACTGATTTACCACAACATGGGGGTCACATTAACAGAATGAGTGGGTGGCTTTATCCATGTGGTCTGTCATAAACACCACCGACACTACAGGCTCCTGTCTATTAAAGTGAGGCGGTGGCAGGGTCACAGGAAAGTACTTTCACCTCAGAAATACTTGACCCATGAGCTCTATCTATGTCTTTGGACCAGACAGTCACGTCTCCTCGGGGTCAGCCGGCACCAGGCGCCAATAACTGTCCCAGAGGCTCCGAGTCTCTCCTGATCTATACATCTCCTGTGTGTGTGTATGTGTGTTTAAGAGAGAGAGTGTGTGTGTGTGTTTGTAGTGGGAAGCAATAAATCACAGGAAGACGGATGAGCAACAGGTGGGGAAACACTAAGCAGTGAAACTGGCAGCAGGAGAGGTAGGAATGAAAAGTGATCAGGAGGAAGTGGTGGAAAATTGGGAATCCGGGAATAAATGGCGAGGAGAAACAGAAAGAAGACAAATGAGAACACATGGAGCGATGCAGAAATTCAAAGTGGACAAAGATGTGGACAAAGAGGACTAGATGGATGGGACCTGGTTAAGCTGTGGAGACACAGAGGAGTCTGGCTCATAAGAGCAGCTACAAGCCGTCACTAACATTCATTTCATTCATTTACATGTTGATTGTATTACGACAACAATGACTTGTTTTTTTTTTTAGAGATCCAAACCACTTACTATACAGGGAAAGAAGGAAGTTAAGCAAGAAGAAGCCATTTAAAAATAAAAGCACAAATCTACACAAAAAAGTCACTCAGAGATTTGTCATGTATTGTGGGCTTACAAAATGCAAATAAATGCAGATGAATTTTGCCCTGATATAATCTTACAAACTGTGAAGTCACTATAGGCTATTATATGAAATTCAATAACGGTAGCGGGACAGGTTGGTTGTAACTCCACCTTGGCTTTTGTTTATGTAACTCTGAAAATGTGTCTTCCAAGTTGCCTAATCTGTATGCTTTGCAGATGATTTGAAAATACATTTTCCTGTAATTTAATGGATTACCAGTTTTAATAAACTCACTATTACTGTTACAACTTGTCAATATACTGTCATCACATAATTTTTGGGGTACTTGTACTTTTATTTTTTCAAGTCTGTAGTTTTACTCTCAATCTTGAAGGTATATTATGTAACATCTTCTGTGTCTGGTGGTGTCTGTATCGGCAGAGACCCTGTCAGCTGCTTGGATTTCCATATTTTCTCATTATTTTGCTGTGTTCAGGATGCCTTACCAACCCAAAACATCTGTATTTAGTGTCCTGAGAATGAGACCTAACAGTCAACTATCTTTCTAGTGTGTTACGAACAGGTTGGACAAATTCGACTGTTTCTACCATTAAGTATTTATTTCACTATGTAATCTACATCACTGTGTAATCTATGTCACTACTTTTAAAGTAATAATTCACTGCTGAGCAGGCCTACTATTTGACTTTATATCCAAACCTTTCATCTGCATTTTTGTCAGTAATGTTATTCGATCATAAACTGGCCAATCAAAAGCGGGACATATGGATGAACAAAATAAAAGAAACTAAAACAGAAAAGAAACAACTTGTTTTTTCTTCTCTTTTATCAGTATCATTACTCCTGTAACCCAGTTTCCCTCTTTGTGCTGTTTGCCAGGAGATTTGTGGGTTGGCTTATGGCATAAGACACAAGAGTTTTTATGTATCTTATAATTAAATTACCTTTTAGATCCATCCGATTGCTGCAGAATGTTTGAACCACACAATTCAACTCTTTTCTCCTTCACAGGTCACCTAATTGTTCATCCTCCTCTGTCCCTCCTCCTCCTCTTCTCACCATGAGCTCCTGGGTGGTGAACAGGAAAGGAGAGCCACAGTACCGCCGCCACTTCCTGACAGACAACAGCATCTTTCACGGTAAATCTCAGAAACACACATACACACAGCAGAATAATGCAATGAACTATTATAATGTACTGTTTTCTCTGATAACTGCATGTCATGGGGGTGAACAGTAGAGGGAGACTCGTCTCCACTGTTATGCCTGAGATCCTCTGGTTTTAAATTGTAGGCAGCACAGCCAGTGTCAGTGTGGCGACATCAATAAAACCTTATTACTGTTTACTGGTACACAAAACCTGCTGCAGCAACTGAGTCGTTGTGTGACATGAATGAAAAACTCCACAGAACTTGATATTGTGTTATTGTGTATACACGTGCAGTAGTAGACTGCAACACATGACTTGTATTTGTTATGGCTGATTCATACACATTAATACTTATGTTATGTTAAAGTAAAAAAAAGACATATCTCCATCATCCAGCATGTACAAGGAGTTGTGCATATTAATCTTCTGCTTAATGTGTCCACGCATCAACTACATATCCCCTACAATACGAATATATGAATAGAACTCGTTTCCTCCTACCAAACTACACCTGCCAACCGTAGAAGAAAGAAATGTGCATCTCCAAATGAAAGGCTGAGGTTACAGCTCAGCCAAGGAGGATGCAATTTATGTTCACAACCCACGCTGTCACAAGCCTCTCATTCATGAGTAGATGCACACTTTATTCTGCTCCTTGATACAGTTGGCAGTGTAGTTTGGTAGAAATAAAATGTCCTCAACAAAAAAAAAGCAAACACAACACTTTAGTTTTTACTTGTATTTTTCACAAGTTTAAATAATAAATGTAAGACTTCTTCTATTCGCACAAAATGTTTGTTTCTCTCAAATTGTCTTCACAAATTTGTTGAAATCTGGATGGACTTGAACAAATTTGTGAACAAATTTGAGAGGAAAAAACCTTTTTTGTGCACAGAAGAAGTCTTGGATCTTTTACTTCAACTCATGAGAAATTGAAGCAAAAAACAAAAGTGTTTTTATTTTAGTAGTTTCTATAAGAAACTGTTCTGGAACTTGGCAACTTGCATTAAAACAATCTAGATAAATATCTATCAATCTAGATAGATATGGATAAATAGCACTACAGGTAACAAAAAATGTATGTTTGATTTTGGGGAGAACTGTTCCTTTAATGCCAGAGTATTATATTAGACACGGTTTAATAAACCAGAGCAAAAAAATTTTTTTCTCCTCGAAGCTTAAAAGCAATCCAGACACATAAAGGCATCAGTTTGATCATGATTTATGAGTTTCAAGGCAGTGAAGCTGCACACTGACCGCTCCACCAGACAAAACAATGTCATATCACTGATATCGCTCTGCTACCACTTATAGCCTCACCTTGACTTATAACAGCCAAGGTCCCCATCCCACTATGTGCAGACCACCGTGTGTTACATACTGTGTGAGTGTGTGCTTCCTGCTCTTCAGTGAACCGTAGTAAGGAATCAGACTCGACTGCTCCGGTGTTTTGCTGTGGATGATGGATTGACCTGATTCACTTGTTGATCTGTTTCTCCCTCTGTCATGCTGAAAAATAAGGATATTATCACATTTATGGGAATTTCACCAATTTTCTCCCTTTGTAAATATATGCCTTCAAGGCAAAGTTGACTCTTCATCCAGAATATGTGATTAATTAATGTTGTTAAACTGAAAATTGATAGCCCACTGAGCATGAAATGAGAACACATTTTCATAAAAACTTGCGCCCTTCCACCCTCTTCAATCCATTCCTTACAAGATAACATATTCTGATGCTAATCTATAGCCTACAGTTATTAAGTTCAAGTTTCTCAGAAGGATAAAGGGAAGAGAAAAAGAACAGACTGTCTACATCAGCTCCAAACTTCAGATCCAGTTGATCTCTGTCTGTATTTGTTCCTTCATGCTCCTGACAGTTGTCCTTTCTTGTCAGTCACAAGAACCATTTTGAAAATGTATGCGTCTGTCTTCTTTCCCCGTTTATTTTCCACACGAGTTTGCTTCACTCCTCCCAGTTGTTTCCAGTCGTTTGTGAATGGCAGAGCTGATGGTTTTTGTTTGGCCGCGGTACATAAATCAGTGTGAGAAGAGGGGGGTTTGTGTGTGTGTGTGTGTGTGTGTGTGTGTGTGTTGGGAGGTGGGATGGAGACTGTCTGTGATCAGGCAGGTGTGGATGAAGAGAGGTTTACACATGAATCAAAGTGAGCAATCGCTGGAAAGCCTCATGTACTTGCTAATACACAGTACGCATGCGGAGAACACGCACACACTTTCCTGGAAAATGTGTGAGTGTGTGGAATCTTACCCTAAGGTCAAGGTTAGGGTAAGATTTTACGGGGATCTAATGGCAGAATATGACAGAAATGGAACATAAGGTTTTTAAGTACGTTTTCATTTGTGTATAATCACCTAAAAGTAAGAACTGCTGTGTTTTGTTACCTTATAATGAGACGAGCAGGCTGCTGCCGCTAGAAATGGTAACGTTAGCCACACTGTTTGACAGGCTGGTGGCTAATGTCAGCTCCAGGTAAACAATGTTGTTAACCTGCAGACACTGTGATGCTGTTTGATCTCAGAAGTTGAAGCATTTAGTGAGTTCGTGTCATGTTTTGAAGGATAATGTGCAATATTCACAACACACAGCTCAAAGTGCCACACATTTCAGCAACATTTAAAATACTATTTGGTGACTGTAGAATGTGATTAATGGGTTCAAATTACTCTTAGTACACACAGTACCTTTTTAGGTGCTTATGTCATGATTATGTCTCAGTGTCAGTTGGAGTTAAACAGGAATCACATGGTAGGACGAAACCTGAAAAATGTGTGCGAGCTGTGACAAAATAAACAAAGTGATCTCACAAAATGTCAAGAAAGTAAATATTCTCACACCTGTTTTCCCCGCTAAACCGAAAAAATACAGCTGTGTAACTTCTGAATTCAACTAAGACGAGCTTTAATTGCCTCATTAACTCCGTAAAAAACACCTTATTTAAATTCAACAGACAGAAACAAAATAAAACTTACCAAAACTGTCACCACCAACTTTGTGGAAATAAATCCTTAATTCACAGAATTAGATATGAATATAGTCTGGGTCTACAGGCTGTTTTCCTCCCACTTGACCTCCGGCTCAGTGTGTACTGTGCAGCTGAGTGCATCACAGAGCAGTGCCTGTCACTCATGTATACCACTAAATTAGCACCAAAACAAAAAGAGACAAAAATCGGCCTCCAAAAAACGTAGATGGACTCAGCCAATCATTGATGGCCAATATATTCCATCAACTGCCCAACCCAATAACTGCCCTTCCAATGAGTGGGTTTGTACAGGTCGGCCAGTCTACTCGCACAATGTGAACCTTTTTAAGTAACACTTTGCGGTCCTGGAGAGTGAATGACTGTACATATTCAGAAGAGCTCACATTTTCTTCAGTCATTGTTAAAGGGCAACTCCATCCATCTTTTCCGAGGTTTTCGAATGGAAACGCCCACTCAGCAGTTACAAAAAGCAGTGACGTAGGTTACAGCGTTGAAGCCCTCCCTCCCACAAAAGGAGGCCGATCTTCTTGTGATCTTAGCTGGGAGATGTGTACGAATGGTGACATTTCAACTTTCACAAGCTCTTAGCTTTTATAGTCTAAAAAACAAAGACACTCACAAAAATGTCAAGCAAGAATATATTCTTGCACTGGCTGTCTGTACACCTTCTGAATTCAGGTTTCTCTCTTTTACCGAACTAAGATGAGCTTGTACATAAAACACAATTCAAACCCACCAGAAACAAAATGAAACTCACCAAAAAGTCATTGTTAGTCTCTCCACTGTTCAACAATCAAGCTCGAGTTTTGTTGAAAATATATCCTCAATTTACAGAGTTAGTTGTGAAAATATTGTTGCCTCTCTGATAAGCTCCCTCTCGCTCCTCTCCACTTCACATCTCTCCTGTCCCCACCTGCTGTCCTCATTGTCCCCAGAGTGAGAGCCCTGATTGGGTTGTATATCAGCTCAGTACAGTATTCCCTGTTGTCAAGCTGGTCTCTGTCGGTCTCAGTGACCGTTTGGTCCCGGTTCCTGGTTCCTGTCTTCACTCAGAGGCTGCTGAACCTGGTTCAGTAGCTATAGTGGCGTAAACAGGTGGCCATATTTTACATACTGCTCCTTCAGCCTTGGGGATTTATAGCAACATCACTGTGCAGAAACCCATGTCACCTCACATAGGAAAAAGTTTTGACAAGGGTCAGGAAAATAGCATTTTAAGGTTAAAACCTACATACTAAGACCAAAATTTGAATTTTAATTAAGTGTTAGGTTTGGGAATTGTTTTGTCCCCATGTAAACTCCACTGATAAAAAAAAGGTGCCAAAATGCACACACACACACACACACACACACACACACACACACACACACACACACACACACACACACAGAGCATTGGACTGAGGGTGACACTGGTGTTCAGACATGTCTTTTTGTTCCCCCAGACAGCACTAATCGATTTGCTAACCTCTGGCTCCCTGTGTTTGAACACAACTGTGTCTGTGTGCATGTGTGTCGCTGTGTGTATGTGTGTGTGTGTGCTTGGTCACTCCATAATTGTCTGCCGCGATCCTAAATTAAATGGCTTTAATGTGGACCAATGAACGTGACTAATCTGAGCTCCAGAGTGACCAAACTTTCATTAGGGAATTGACTGAAAAAGGCTGATACACTCAAGGCTTGACACACACACACACACACACACACACGCGCGCGCGCGCGCGCAATTAAAAGGCTGAAAACTACATATTAATTCTTGTTATCACAGAACTTGCACTCTTTTGGTCTCTCTTTCTCTCTCTTGGGACCCAGTATGCGACCCAGTCTGAGCTCTGGAGAGCTCCCCTCATATTTCATGAAGCCTGTGTCCTGCTGTGTCTCTGAGGAGGCATAGATACCCAAACTGAGACACACACACAGAGGCACAGAGAGCGTAAAGTGGGTCAGAGCGCTGGCATCCCTGCGCAATGGTGATTCCTTTTCTCCCAAGGATATCCACTGAGGAATAGCTGACCAAAACCAAACAAACAAACGGATGTAGCACGAGTACAGTTTGGTGGGGAATTCAAACTGTCGCCAAACAGCTGAGCCAGACTGTCGAGGCAAAGCTGATGAGAAAGGTCCAAATGGCCAACTCTGACGGTTAAGCCACTGCTGTGTGCGCTATCACTCCAAGCTCTTGCTTATTAACAACCACTCTCCTCAGTCAGTCCATCGAGCATGTGAGAAATCGGCTTATCGTTTTTGCCTCTGTCTGTGTTGCGCGGAGAGGAGAGGAGAGGATGTGCGCGCAGCGGCTGTGGATGTGAGGGGTCTGATGGTTGGGGAATCCACGCTGCAGATCTCACAGGGAGGCAGATGCTGAGGAGCAGTCTGGCTTTTTTGGACGTAAAAAGTGACAACTGATCATCATGGCGCGCTTCACGTGAACGTTAAATTATCACGAAGAAATTGACTAATCAGGCATGTTTTGAAGGCATTTCACACCGCCACAACTGGGAGATAAAAAATGATGTCCAAAACGCATGGAGGGACCCTGTGAGAGCGACAACTCCGGTCCTAAATGGCAGAACTTGAAGTTTGCAGAAATCTCAGTTTGGAAAAGGGTAAGTGGTCATTTTCAAGCTTTTATGGCGTTTTCATGTGTTAGTCCCACATGGAGAGGGCGCATTCCTTTGGATTGTCTTCTAGTCCTCATCGCAAGCAGACTGAACTGAAGCCCATGCGTAATTTCTCCATTGCGCTTGTTGTTGTGGAGAAATTGCTTCACCCACGCTGCTACAAACACTTGGAATGAAATCTTAATTGAGGATTGTCAATTTGCTGGGATTCATTGTGCAGTAATTAAGGTTTATCGACATTTCGGGCACAAACCGTCAGAATTAATCACACGACAGGCTGTCATTCAGTGGAATTATGTGAATACATGAGCTGGTGCCAGGTTTTGTCAGTTTATTTAAAAGCTCTTGATGAGGAACAGCAGTGGAGCAGCGGGAAACTGTCCCTGGTGCTGAAAATGCCCCTTTGTGCTTGTCACTAGGGGGCAGAAAAGCCTCTTAATTTGACGTTTTGACACGACTTGCTCTGTCCTCAGTCCATATAGCACATAGGTGTGGATGTGTTCACAGAAATCAAACCCTCCCTGAGATGTCACCGAGGCGCCTTGCTGAGAAGAAGCCTGTGAGACTGACAGACCACAGCAGAAACAGGAGCCTCTTGAAACCCAGGGAGGGCATGTTAGCACCACACAATGTGACAAGGCTTTGGGTCGAGCTTTCATGGCAGAACTGAATCCCCAGCAGTCCCTGAGCTGTTAAAGCAAACCTTTTGCTCTCTCCCGTACGCTGTCAAAAAATATGGCGCATCCCTGGCACTTAAAAAGCAGGATGTGTCAAGCTGTCAGTCGTCCCCCCTGCAGCGCCTGTTTCTTTATCTGTGTGAGCGTTGGGGTGTGAGAGGGAGGCCCCTGTTTGCTTCAGTGGACAAGAGGTCTACCTCTTTATTCATTTTTGGCAACACTTGTGCCTAGAAGAGTTTCTTGGCACCTTGAGTCCTTGCTGAGAGGGGAAAGGAGAGAAAATGATGGAGGGATGAAGGTTTGGAGGAGCATGCATGGCTGCTAATCTCCTCCACATGGAGGAAATGGCTTTTCCATGTAAAACGTGTTTTTTCCTCATGTGTTTTTCTCTCCTATACTGATGATGATGAATCTCAGCGTGCCCCCCTCTTTTGTCTCTGCTTCTTCCTTTCTGTCGCTCCAGGGCACAGAAACAGCTAACAGACACCAGGGGAGAGAACATGCTTTCATCCTTTCAGCTGTTCTCCAATATTTATCCCATTTCTTGTTATTTTCAATCTCGTCTCCTCTACTTAACACTTTATTGCTGCAGACTGAAATGTGTCTGTGAGTATGAGAACTGAAAACTGCCAAGTGCAAAAAGCTGGTATTGACTGTCTGATGGAATAGTTGATGATTTAAAGTGAGATCTCATGTGAAATCTGAAATCAAGTGTCATTTTGGTGTCAAAACTCACCAGGAAATTGTGAACAGTAGCTCTGGTCTCCCTTCTGTAGGGCAGGGTGTCGAACCTTCATAGTTTTTTGGTAAAGACTGAGGGCGTGTTCACACGTAAAGGTTCCTGAGTTGAACCAATACAAGGATGATTTCAATTTTCCAAGTCCTCTGGTTTGCATTCCCAAAGGGAAAATTGTCAAAAAAATGGAAACACATATGCTGGAAATGTCATACAGTCTGTGGATAAAAAGACAACAATTCCAGTGTCTACCAATGTCAAGAACACCAAACAAGAAGGGAAGCCCTTTACGTCACTAATGCTTTGGTGTCAGTTCTATTGAAGCTTATGGGAGATGGAATGTCAAACATGCTATTTGGAGACTGACAGCAAATAAATGAATGCACTCATTTGGAAAAGTTAGTCAGTACGTGCTTCTCTGAAGTGTGTTCTTTCATTTTTTAGAGGTCTTTCTTCATCAAACATCATGCAGGGTAGATACGCTGGATTTAAATGTGCTTCTCCGTGCATCTTCCATAGGCTTTAATAGACCTGGCACCAAAGCCTGGCACCAAACAAAGAATGTCCATTCCTTCTTTTTTAGCTTCCTTGGTTTTGGTGACTGGTGAACCTGTAGTGTGTTTGCAAGCTGCCAAAATGTTGATTGGCAGGGGACAAACCTGGACTCACAACAAAATATGAAATGTTCATATGCACGGCCCTCGAAACTCTCCTGATAAGCGCTCCAGCTCAACACCAACCTGAACAGAACCTGACTCTCTGTGCCTCTCCTCTGCTCTCACATTTTACAGTGATATTGTTCATAAATTAGCTTCACATCTCTGAGATCCAGGGAGCCACTAACAGCATCTTTGTCGTTTCCTCTTGATTGAAGCACCATAATTTGCATTTACATAGAATTTCATTGGTGACGAGTTATCTTTCCGCATGTTGACTTAGCTGCTGGCACATCACATTTGTTCTCGCATTAAGGAAATGTAGGATGTGAGTGTGAAACATCAGCGTCTAAAACCGACTGGTATTTAACGCTATCATTGGTATGAGGCTGCAGCTGGACACTTTGCAAATGGATTTAGAGCGCTCTATATACCTGTGTTTGAGCGAGAATCCATAACTACTTGCTTTTATTTCATTTGCTTCCATCCCTCCAGCAGTTAATAAGCTACCCAGAAGCTTGGTCCACTTAGTTAAGCATAGCCAACACTCCCGAAATAAAAGCACCAGCGAAGGCAGGTACATTTCACTTCAAGCAGTTGAGATCAGACAGTTTGCATGGCAGTCTGGCTGTGCTGCCAGAGATAATGTATCTCAATCTACTCACAGTCAGCCCAACCTGGCTTTGGGAGGAAGAAAGGAGGAGCTTGAACATTGCAGCAACAGTCAACATCAATATATACAGAATGTGCACTTTAAACCCCCCCCCCCTCACACACACACACACACGCGCACACACACACACACATACGTGCTCACACACATGCACAAGCTTCAGTTCCCTCCTTTGATGTCAGTACTGAACTCCTCCACTCGGGGAGCCCCCTGTAGCATCTTTGCTGAATGCATTATCATGCTGCAGTTGTCGTGTGTTTATTTTTATTCCGGTCCTGCTCTACACTTTGCCCCCCAGGGGGACCTGGGAACCCATTTGTAGCTTTGCCGACTTGAGCGCTGCCTTGGGCGCTCTTAATTAGGCGAAGTGAGTGACTGTGAGATAAGAGTGTGTGTTTTCCCCTCTTTTTGCTCGCCATTTCCCTGTGTCTCCCAACCTTTTATGTCTCTAATAAGGAGGGTTACGCCAAAATATTTTTGACTTTCTCCATACAGGTTTTGTATAATTAGTTTGCTTTAAAAGGTGCTTATATTTGAATTTGTGCCCCTAGGCACCAGTAATTTAGACACACTAGCATTATGCTGCTGAAGGGTGTGAAGCTTTAGAGCTGTAATAGTGAGGAAACACTGCCAACAATAAGCTGCCATTTTCATCAACATGAGTTAAATATTCAGACTGAGCTTTTTATCAGTGTCACAAAGAATTTCATGTATGCTTTCTTAATATTATTCATTTAATAGACAGCGTTTAAGTAGTAGAGGGAAAACCTATAAGATGAAAATAAGGGGAAGAAAAACACTGAAAAGCAAATGAGGCAGTCCTAATCTGAAACAAAGCTTAGAGTCTACAGACATGCTAGCAGCTCCGTGAGGCTCTACTTGAGCTAAATGCTTACAAAAGCAATGCTAGCTTGCTGAAGTTTAGCAGCTATAATGTTTACCATGTTAATCCTGTTGGTTTTGTGTGTTACCATTAGGGTTGCACTGCTGATGGCTGACAGTCATCCTAACATTGTAAATATAAGCCCTCTGTATTTGAGACAGTGTGTCCCCTCAGAGGTTCTGTTTTTTAACATGTGGGGGAGAAAGTAAAAAAAAAAAAAGCAGCAGCTGCTGGTGGTTGCACTAATGTTACGTCACCATGTCCTGTTTATTATTTTCTTATTACATCTGCCCAGTAAGGCGAACCCAAACGCTAGGCTACATTGGTGGCAGTGATATTTCTGTTGTACAGGCTACTGTTAGTGTTTCTTTCAGTTATGCTGTTGTTATTTGCCCTACTGCTTTCTTAGCTTAGCGTCCTCAGAAGGCAGCTAACGTCATAGACATGTGGGGTGAAGAAAGAGCTTTTAAACCAGCACAGAGATGTATGTTGGATGTTTGTCTGGCTCCCTCGCCTGGGAAGTGACAGTGACTACAGTGATGAGCTTTCCTTTCCCCCAACAACAATATCATTGCCAACTGCAATGTTTCAATGTGGACATCGTACGTTGTATGCCAGTTCGGTCAGCATCGCCCATGCCATGCAAACCAAGCACTAAACACACAGCAGGGGGTGATGGAAATTTCATTAGTTTTGCATGTATGTGGTTGTAAAACCAAAGTATTAGAGGAATGAACTTTGGATCCGATGATGGACCTACATGAGAAGTCAGCAGATCAAAAGTATCACAAATCATACTCTGGGAACCAGGAATTTGTGATTTTTTTTTTTTTTTTTACAGCAGTCCATCCAATATTTGTTGAGATATTTCAATGAAGACCCAAAAAGTCTACTCAATGGTAGCACTAAAGTAATGCCAAAATTTCATAGTAATCCCTTCAATACCTGTTGAGCTGTTGATCCATCACATTTCATTCGAACCAAAGTGGTGGATCCATGGACCAACAGACCAACAGACAGAGGGGCCGATGTTACCATTCTCCTGGCATGGCTTAAAATAGCAGTGTTGGTCATATTCAAACCAGGAATGTTGCAGTTCAACATTTTCACCACTAAGCCACAGGAGTGTCCACATTTTCCTTACAAGTGACCATTGTGGTTGTGTGAATGATGACTCTTGTCCCTCAAGAGAAAAAGGCTGAGTATTGTGTTGTTGTTTAAGTACTCCAGTACCTACCATAAGGGACATTGAATGATTAGACATCATATTCCCACCCATTAACGATTTTAGTGTCTTTTGACCGTGACCAAGATTTTTCCATAACCTCAGCTGTCTAGTTGCCTAGATTTAGTCAAACACAGACCACAGAAGTGGTGTATGAATCATTTTTGCTGTGGTTCAGAAGGCAAACAATGTCCTGCCAATGTGGGGTACCAGACCAGAAAATGCCTAAATGGATCATGCTGGAAGGCGATTATAAACAATGTGTTTTGCCGTTTAGGTTAGAGAGGTTGAATTTTCTTAATTGGCTTAATCCTTCATGAATGCTGTTATGTGCCAAAGTTGGAACCAGTGGTTATTTGACATAACATGAGAGTTTTTCCATACACCAGTCAGAATTTAATATTTTATCAGAATCACAGGTGTTGAGTTGTTTTTTTTTATTTTATGTACAGTACATAATTTAGCCAGGGAATTACAATGTGTGGCTGTGTGTCAAGCTCCACTCCTTTCTGTGTGCAGTCTGCACATTCACCCCTGCATTCATGCAGGTTTCCTCTGTGTTTTACACACATCAGGTGGATTGGAGGGTCCAGCTGTCCCACAGGTGTGGCTGTGAGTGTCTGTCTATCTGCGTTAGCCCTGACTGACAACTGATTCAGGCTGTTTCTGTGACCTCTCCACCTATAATGCATGCTGGGAAAGGCTCCAGGCCTCCGTGACCCTGAATAGAAACAAACAAGGGGACAAAATGAATAACTGAAACGTCATTTCATTATTTGCTCATTATGTACGATTGTCAAGCTTGAATAAATATTACCAGCAGTAGTCACTTGGTTGGCAGTTGATGGAGTTTTGATTTTGCCAAGGCTCATGCTCAGTGCTGTCACAAATGTGCTACCGCCATTTGTCCCACTACGGCGCAGCCTGATTTCCCCTCACATTTATCCAGAAGTCATTATCAGTCTCAGAGCTGTGCGCCTGACTAAATTAATTTCATAAGCTGTTGAATGTCCTGAGAGGAAAGGTGAAACAGGGAGGAGACTGGGCGACATAAGCCCAAATTCAGGAGTATAGAAGAAGGCGTGATGGGATTACATGAGGTGTCATTTGGGGTTTATCATCTTTAATTTGCACAGTGGTATTAAAATCATGCTGTCTGCATATCTAATCTGAAAACTAGACATTTTTCTAGTTTGATCATTTTTTCTGACCAAATTACAAAATTAAATTAACTATAGAATATGACATTGTTACACAAGAAACCATTACCTTCAGCACCAGTGGACAGAGAATAATAAAGTTGATTTCTGAAAGGTTGTAGAATGAACATCCTCAGAGATGTAGGCTCTAAAATGGACGCACCGTATTAACTTATTCATATTCAAGACTGAACAATGATGTGTATTAATTAATCCCTAGCAATAGGAAACCTTCATTGCTTCTTTACCGCCATAATTTCTTGGGAGTAACTTTACTGACAGTCATTCTTTGGCGTGATATAACATTACCTGACATGACTCCTGAACAATTCCCAAAGCACACAGGTTTTTACACGGACCTCCTGTACCTTTCACTTTGTTTCACTTCAGAATGAAAATTAATTATGGCATGAGACTTAAATTGCTCCTGAAGTCCATTTCCATCAAAGCGAAATTCTCCTCTTTCATTGTTACATCACTCATGTGTAATTTAGTTTCAACCAGGGATATTAGTGTGGAAAAACTTTCCTTGATGGTGTGTTATGGTGCTAATAGAGGATATCTTATATTAGGGATTGGAAAATTTGCTTTTTTTTTAAACACAAGGAACAGAGGTGTAGTGCTTTTATTTAAGTACCTAAGTGCACCTGTGTCACACACATGCATGCAGATGCACATTTGATTAAGTTGTGGCTCATTTCTGGTGGCCTGGTAGCAGTTGTGTTCGCCCCATGTATGAGCTGTGACAACGGGAGAAATTTCTAGCAGCTGACACTTGAATGTCAGATTTTGTGAATGAAGAGATGCGAGATGAAATTGTGTATATGTTAATTAAAACCAATTAGACCACCTCTTATCACAAATGCAGACGTGGGGCAATTTTCACAGCTGTAGTTGGCAGAGGTGCACAGCTGGCATAGTACCTTCATTGATTATTAAACACTAAGCTAGACTATTATTAGACATTATTAGATATTTGATGATAAAAGCCATGAAATCTTTCATCTATCACCACCTTGCAGGGCTTTGAGATTGAGTCTGTATCTCAGTACAAATATCTGACAAGTGTCTTACAAGTGTTTCTGACATTCGAGCCTCACATTCTGCAACTGGTGAGAAAGCTGAAACTGAAATTGGGGTTTTACTTCAGAAACAACTTTTGCTTTCCCTTTAAGGCCAAAAGAGACTTGTTGCTACTACCTTCATGTCTGTGCTGGACTATAGTGATGTTAAATACATGCATGTATCTTCACAATACCTACACATGCAGGATACAGTCTACAAGAGAGCACTCCATCAGCTTGGATTCATTTGCAAAATTACCTAAACCTTCAGGAGCTAGTCTCATTGGATGCTTTTAAATTGATTATAAATTACTTGGAAGCGAGTACATCTGGCTGTGCATGTTTTAAATGTTTAAGAATATTTTGATATTGTATAGTTCTGCAATTTGTTCTTTGTTTTTCTCATGTCTGTAACCATGTTATATGTGCTGCTGCTTGTCTTGGCCAGAGCACTCTTGAAAAACTGCCGGTTAAATGAAGGTTATACAAAATTAAAAATTAAAAAATAACCATTAACTAAACACCATATTTTGCAGTTGTTTGTTGAAAGAATTAGTCATTTTTCTATTGGAAATAAGGACATTTTGCAAATAGACTTAGTTATGTTCATTTGGCTTGTGACTGGAGAAATAAGTGTTTTTAAATATGCAGAAGAGAAGAACTGCAGAGTTTAAACTCTATCAATTGTTTGCAAAACCAGCTGCATTGATATTCAAGCAGCTGCTGCACCAATAAACATCAGCTGCCATTTTCATGTCACTGTGGTTCATTTCAAATATTAATGTTTGGGGGGTTGCATATTTTGGAACTTTAATTTCTCTCAGACACCTCAGCCTCTCTCTGTCTGTTTTACCTGCTTCTGCTGTTAAATGGTGATTGGAAGAGCTCATGTGATTGGTCATTACTGAAACTCCCCATGATGATTCTGTATCTCTCTTACTAACAATGCATTCAGCTTTTCTTCCGTGTTGTATCCAGCTGTGCCTGGTTTGTGCCAATGCCTGTGATGAACAACATTGCACATTTTTCTTTTCTGGTTCAATCTATTTGTGTTTGGGCCTGGATTTTGTTTGCATTTGTGCACTATTTCTAGGGAAAATCTTGTATTGTGTTGCTCCTGAAGAACAGGGTCTTTCTGATTGGCTGATCCAATGCATGAGCATTTAAATACATAAAGTGGAAACTAGGTGAAGAGGACTTCCCTGCCAGGAGGTCAAAGCTTGTGAAACAGAGTAGTATTAAGCAGGAGATGGACAGATGTGCTGTCGGTGAATCTTCCTGTAGCAAACACACGCACCCAGACAGGCACATCCCTCATGTCAACCCATTAAACCTTACTTTTAGTAGTGCATTATAACAAACGTTATGTCATCGTTCTTATCCTCGTATCCCACTGGTTGAACCCAGCTGATATGCAGACACACACATCTGTTGCACTCTCCTCAACAACAATACCAGATCTGTTTAATGCTAAATCTAAATCCGTACATCAGTGCATCATGTTGGCAGCCACAGCAGCACATGGATCATCAGAGAGAGGTGGATGGCAAGAGCAAGAAGTGGGAGTGGGGAGCAGATGACCAGGAGACAGGTGGAAACATTTCTGTATGTGTGTGTGTGTGTCTGTGTGTGCATGTGTGTTTTCAGTCAGTTGAAGGTACTGCTGCAGATCAGAGGACAGCACAGAAGAGGATGAACAGCAGGAGTTTTGGGGTCGTTGCTTGTTGTTTGGAGTGTGGAGGCTTTCTGTCTGAAGCCAGTCTGGAGTGTCAAGTCTGATGTGCGGGAAACAAAAAGTGTTTTTTTTTCCCAGAGTTTTTGGCTACAGGTGGAGCTGCGTGTGTTGCATACAAGGACTGAGCTGAGGAGGACTCCCACTGGCTCCTTATATTCTGCACAGAAAATGGAGGAAACTTGTTCTTCTGTTTTTGTTCCCTCTGCATATTCTGCTCATAAAGTGCGATCCAACTTTATTTATGGTCCTGCTGAAAAATCGGCTGTGTTAACTGTGGCGACGCTCCTGGCACGTAATGTCTACCATATTGGAGGCACTGTGGCTGTTCCACAGAAATGCAGGCTTACACAAATTGGTAAGTTAATACTTGTGTGTTTGTGTGAGTGTAGACTCTAGTGTGCCTTATAGAAGAAAACACATTAAAGGAGAAATCTTTCACATACAGTTAATAACGTGCTTTACATTGACAGACAATTGACAGTTTCAAACAGCTGATCAGCTTACAGTGTAGGTGAGTGAGTGAGTCCAGAAAGGAGGAGGTGGGGGAGAAACAACTTGCTTCAACCAAAGATTGTAAATTAAATATGATTTCAAACATGCTATTTGTTCTGCAGTACTCATTTTTTGATGTGCAATTGTCACACAGTGCTTCCTGAAAACTAACAGATAGAACTGTATTGTCCACCTCTCAACACGGAAATTGACATGTCTTGTCTCAAACCTCTCATCTTTATGTTTTTGTTACTGTGCAGGCTGTCTTCTGTGTGGACAAACATATTGCATATTGAACATATTGCTTGCTGGTGCTATTTATAGCCCAGGAAAAGAGCAGGAGCTCATGTTTATGTATCAGAATATCCCCAGGATGATCGAAATGCTCACTTTCTGTTACCATAACTCTGAACCTGTAGGAAGCTCGTCTTAATGAGCGGTTGCTCATTACAAGCAAGAGGAGATTTGTCTTGTTTGTGTGTTGATTTCTCTGCGTTTTAGCATTATAATTATGTGTAAATGTCATTCAGTTTGTCCCGTGGACGGTCAGTCAACCACAAACTGAAGCACATCTTGATTAAACTTCAAACCTTCAGGTCAAGAGAGCTAACAGGCCGTAACAGAGCAGTAAGTGAAAAATTATGATGCCACGCCTCCATTCAGACAGTTTTATTTTGGTTTGATTGCCACGCTTGTTGTGTTTCATCAACAGTCCGGCTTGGCTTGGATAGTTCGTGTGGTGGTGCCTTATGTCACATGAATTGTTCATGAAGGATCAGGCAGATGCTGCTGAATATGAATTTTTGTAGTTATGAATAAATTATGATAAATCTTTGGACTGTGGTTCATTCCAGTCGCCACCCTCGGACCAAATCTTAACAGAGATCTCAAGAATTTAAATATCAGCCCCTAAGTGATTATGAACCCAGAAATGAAGTTTCAGAGATGGCTGAGAGGAATCCCACATCATGTTGAGATTAATAATGACAGTTAAGATTGAAAATGATGAATGTAAACTGCTTTTGATTCTGTTTCTCGCCGTCCCAGCCTGACCTTTATTGTATGGATCTAAGTGAGGACGGGCTTTTGTTCATCAGGCGTCTCTATCACCTACCCCATTAAAATATGTTTGAATTGCCTGGGCCTCTGTGGCAAGACAAAGCTTTGATCTGTTCTCTCTGCTCTGCGCCGACAGAGATGATGAGTTTTTACACATGCACACACACACACAAACATGCATGTACACAAACACACGCCAGCGAATGTGCATGCACAGACTCTATTTCACTCAAAGGAAATGGAAAGCCAAAACTAGTGGTCGGACAGAGACAAAAGATGCTTTACATATTTTTATCATTCTCTTACCTAGCTGAAAATCACATTTCTTTCCACTTGGGTGGAGATGTTCTGTATCGCTGTCTTTTTGAGTCATTTTCTTTGAGGTTGCAAGGAGAGATCAAGCAAAACACTGATACTGAAGCCGTAGAGTGCAGAATGAAGATTGGCACGTGGTTATAACCTGCATGTTCATGCCATGTGGGCTTAAGAAGACATTTTGAATTCATTTTTTTCTGAGACATCCCACAAAGTAGACACTGGTTCAAACTAAACTGTAAATTTAAATCCTCATGCTCAGATGGTTTGAGCATTAATGCTTGAGGCAAAACGGACAGGAGATGGGAGTGAGGATGCGAAGGGCACTTATCATTTGATTTGAACCATCACTGGTCTTTTGAGAGCCACTCACATTAGTTCTCATCTTTGATTACGAGGCAGCTTTCTTCTCCCAGGCAGATATTAACCCTGCTACATCTTATCCCTCAGCGCAACTGGGTTTGAGATTTGACTCTTCACGGTCCTTATCATGCTGCTGGAGAGTAAAGCGACTGCAGAATGCCTGCAGAACCGTCAAGGACCAACAGGATGAGATAGATGACTCAAGAACAAAGGACAATATGTATGTGTGTATGCATCTAAAAGTACACTCTTAGAAATGAAGGTGCAAACTTTTAGCTTGTTTCTATAGAACCCTTTTTGGTGGAAATTAAACATTCCACTTGGAACCTTTTCAGAGAGTTCTGCCTAGAAGCCGACACAGAGGGTTACACCCAGAACCCTCTCTGGGGGTTCCTTCTAGAGTCTGTCCTCCTTTTAAGGGTGCTAACAGAAACCCACCCATGAGGTCCTATGGGGAACCCTTTTATATTCCAGGGGTTTTATGTAGAACCCTCCAATGGGAATCCTTTTATATTATGGTACAATGAACACTTGACAAAAGAGTTCTTCAAGGTTTCAACATTTCTCAAAGACCTCTTACCTCCAAAAAGGGTTCCTGGGATGAAAATGGTTCTTAGTCTTAAACAGAACCTTGGACAAACACTTTCTTCAAAAAATACTTCTTCAGAAGCAAGTGATTCTGGGTAAAACCTGAGGCCCTGTTGAAACCCTTATTTCTAGGCGTGTATGCTCTTTAACGTTGCGTTTCCTCAAAAAGAAGCAGAAACAGACAATGTATTGATACCTGTGTGTGTTAGTCCTCTATTTCTGCAGCGCTGCCTCATGTCGGCTGTTGAGCAGGATGAAAGAAATCTGACTTCTGTTTTCCCTTTTAGCTCCTTCTTGTGAAATGTATCTGACTGCCTCTCGGAAAAACACTTTTACATATTTATACTCCAAGGGAATTGTGGGAAAATGGGCATGTAGTGTCTATGGTGAATAGCATATTATTCACTTTGGGCCTGATTTATGATGTTACATATCTAAGCACTGGAGAAGTGTTGCTGGAAGCTTGTCTAGTCTGAGTCATGGGTTTTGTTGCCTGAAACAGCGTAAGATCGAAGACCCAGAAGAACATGCCTGTTCTCCGCAGCAGGAAGTGGGGACTATGATCAATACAACTGTAAAGCCACATTTGACACTGACCGCCACGGAATTCCATCGTTAATGAAGCTGTGGATTTCAGAAGTGGCTGTGTGAGATAAATAATGCAACACGGCCTATTTTCTTGTTTCTGATCAATTTTTTTCCCCCAAGTCTCTTTGTGTCTTCAGTGCCCTGTTATTTTCTGCAGCCCTTGAAGATTTCTCACAAGAATATACCATACTTACTCATATATTATGCTGCAGATATGAGTTTGTGTTTATTCCTACAATGTGACACATGCTCATCTAATGAGCACAATAAATAACTTGAGAGCAAGTCTTAATAACATTACGTAAGACTTGGTATTTTTTGAGTTTTGGTAGACCGCCATTGTCAATACAGACAGCTGTGCATGTACGTCCGTTATGATTATATTACTTACTAATTTACTTTGCTAACAGAGGGCAGCTCAGCGTCTTTTATTCCAGTGGCTAAAAGCCAGTCCAACATTTACTTTTGTCTAACAGCCTTTGGGTCTCAATTTTTCTCTTCTTAGCTCACTCCATCAACATCCATTTCCACACTGGCTCCCCTCTCTGCCAGCATTCCCCTCCCCCCAGACCTAAACCGCCTCCCCGCCTCCTCTCAGTGGAACAAAGCACCTGTGCTAGCGGTGTAAACATCAAAACTATCCAGGTGGTTAGAGCTCTAAATCTGGGCAGTACAGTTATCTAGCTAACAGCAGCTTCATTAGCTGCAGTTTACCTCACTGTCTATAAAAAATACTAAGTAAATCACAGAGAATTCACATCAGAGGGAAAACCAGAAAATATTTTCTCCATAAAATATGATCCAAAATATGATGTAAAGTGCTATGCACTTGTCACAGCCCGGGCCCCAAAGTTACATAGTGTGAGAACAGGTGTGCAGGCTGAGATTGGGAATGACAAAGACACTATTATAAGTAAGTTTGAGCTGTTATTTCTAAGTGGAAGAGTTACACATTGTTGCTTTCAAGCTTGATATAGAATAAAGTGCCATAATGCCACGAAAATGTTTTTTTTGGTTAATGATGTACCAAAACAAATAATTAATTATGTTACAATTAAGCATTTTTTCCTTGATCCACTGTCATCTGTCAAAGCCGCACAAATAAATATTTTTATATTTACGATGGCTCAAAGGACTCAGAATAAAAGCCCATATAGAGTTTATTATTTAGGATTTATGGCCCATAGCTTAAATGGTTTTATTCACTCTCACTGCTCTCATCAATGTAAAGTGAACATAGTACAGCATGTAGCAGCTTAAGAGCTGGATGTTTTGTCCAGGAGTTGGTGGAGACCAAAAACAGAGCTAAAAAAATTAAATATTGGACAGAAACATGCCTCCAAATAAACACTTGTGCTACTTTGTGTCTGGTGGATGTGTAATAAGAAAATGTTTGCCAACACAATGCTACAGTATTTCAACTTTAAAAGGTTAGTGTCGTGTTTACAGCTTCAGTTCCACTGCTCCAAGATGCAAAACAAATACATCAATACTTCTTCAAACTATACCAGGACATACATTTATGTGGTTCAGGAAAAAAAAAACTGACCTGAGTTAATTTTAACAACAAATGCTTTGTTGTGTTTTCCCATAGTGGCTTTATGTACTATCGTATTCATATCAGATGCTCACATCAGTAATCCCCTCTACTTAATAACATAAATTCAAGCATAGATGCTGTGGTATGTTTTAAAAGGTGACCTTTGCGAACCATTAATCTTACTGAAACCTAATCTTACCAGCTCTATCTATCACTCTTCAAAAGACCCATTTCCTATTTCCAGTGAACTGCTTGAAACCGCTAGAAATAGCAGTTACCTGGACTCCAGTTCTTTGTATTTGCACAACCCAGTAATGGACTTTGGGTTTTACCTTGACCGTGAGCTGACCTGCGTCAGGATGCTGTGCAGATTCACCATGGTAAACCAATAGTGAAGTCTGTTAGAGGGGAGATCCTGTAGGAATTGCAATACAAGTTTACTGTTTTATTTACCTGGCTGCTTGTTTCTTTTCCCACGTACTGCATTGTGTTATCAACATGGCAGGTTGTGTGTGTGTGTGTGTTTTACCATTTGTGGATTCATGATTCATCATACACCTTGGGAAAACACAGGGCTCAGGTTCATGTGCTTACTTGTGTGTGTTTCTGTTTGAGTTTGTGTATAATACTATCCCTGGAGTGAGCATCTACGACTCAAAGAACTCATTGAATATTGAGAACAAAATGTGTGTCGTTGCTAAAGCCTGTCCTCAGGAAAGAGAGAATGTTAACAAGTACTCTGCTCAGCATGTGTTCTGTTAAGTACGCTTAGTTGTGTGTTTTGGATCCATGTGAGGTTTGACTTTAGTTGTCTTTGAAGATAATCACCCATGTCCTCTCAGAATGTGAATTTTTTATACTTTTGTGTATTTGTGCGTGTGTGTGTGCTTCTGTGAAGGAAGATTACAAATGACCTACAACTTCACAACAACATTTTGTACTTTCTCATTTTTCCACGGGGCCACTACCCTGAAGACATTGAGACATTAGGTTCCCTCTTCACATTTTTCATGCTCGTTTTTCTAACATGGTTTGATTTTAAGCAGAAAATAATGATTACAGGAATTTCTTGTAAGATCAAAACACCAAACAACAGTGCAGTGCCCGTTCAAAATGTACCTGTTCTGAACAGGCCAATTGCTTGTCATCCAGTACTGCTGATTGCAGCCTTCTTGAGAAGTGCTCATCCAAACAACTTTACACTCGATGCTGTGCTTGCGTTTTCTTGTAATGCCAGAGTATACATATCATTTGGGTGCAAAAGTTCACAGAAAAAGCAAACCTACTGAATGGTGATGCCAAGGACTCTCTGTGTTCAGCTCAGTACTTTTGTAGCTTGTAACTGAATCTCTTTTGCTTGAAGTTTAGCTTCTGTCCTGTGTCACTTTTTGTACTTTCAGGTATTTATTTTACTGTTTCATGTTCGAGTTCAGCTGGTGTCACATAAAGTTACCGCTGATGAAACCCAAACATTTCCTGATTTTCCTGCTTCAGAATAAATGCTTTTAAATAACAAAATATTGGGGGATTTCTATTGTCAAGAATTTATAGGAAATTAAGTGTTTATTCACTGTTTATAGCTGCTTGACTCAGGCCTTCAGTTATAAAACACACCTTCAAGCAGATAGCCCTGTTATAATGGAGACTGTTGTGCTGGGCTGATGTGCCGAGTCAAACCAAGCCACCACATATGTATGGAAATATGAGATGTATAGATCTCAAGAGCTTCCTTGGGTCCAGTACACCCACCAAGTGTTCATGGGATGAACAGTTGTCAAGAAAGTTGAAGGACAGACATACACACATATACGGACAGAAACACCTTCCTTTTTAGTTAGATGAACCTTTGAGACACGCAATGTTAATTTTTGACGTAACAATATACATTGTTTTGATTTGTTCAGATCTTGGGGAACTACAGTAAAAGTGGTGATTGCTGCAGTATTTATTTTCTTCATTGATCCAACATATTGAAAATGTACCTTTAAAGACCCTGAGTAGAACTAAATTAGTTAGATATTGGGTTTGCGATTAGGGTTGGAGTAATGGTACATTATGGTTGATGTTGGGGTAGTCGACAAAAGTGTTCACACATTTTTTTTTTTTTTTTTGCTTTGTCTTTGTGCCAGCTGTTGTAAACTGTGTGTTGTAGAGGATTCCCATCACAAGAGGTGTGTAATTCCTTGTAGTCCTCACCTTCCCTTTTGACAGTTTGGGAGCGCACACATTGAGCTGCTGACAGCTATTTTAAACCTCCTGTAGTTGCAAGCAGATGTGTAGCTTGGTGTTATGTAACAGATGAGAGCAGCATCCTAAATCTATGTAATTTTTACATGTATGTTCATATGAATTTAATGTTGTGCTTTAAAGGGGCACTCCACTGATCTTAGATGAGATCAATGTACTCATCATGGGAACTACACAACCTGTGTTAACAGTTATGTAATGCCTTCTGTTGCTCTTTTCTGTATAAAGGTTGTTTTATTTTGGGTTTGTGGACTAGGAATCTGTGATAGACGGTCTGAGTTACAAACTAGAACTTTGAAAGATGTGGGCATTTAAAAGACAGGGAGGGTTTAATAAAGAGAAGCAATTAAGATGCATTATGGGAAGTTCCAGCTGTTCTCGAGCTCTATATATCTCAGTCTCTGCTGCTTTGATTTGGGCCGTTCCTATTTTTAATCTCTTAGTCTCTTGTGCCTCCCCCAGCTTTATGTAAGAGCAATATCAAATCACTGAAGTACTCATTTAGTATAATGATGCTATGTCATTCCTATGGGAAATGCGGGATTACCCCTGAGCGTTGAAGGCAAATTGTCTATCTATGCAGACGTGCACTTTCTTTCACCTTCAGGTTGAAATGTTAAAGATAGAAAAAAGCCGGAGTTAGCTGGTATTTCTCATCTTTCAGCATAGATTATTCTTCTTCTTCTTTAATGGTGTGCATGTGTCTCTTGCCTCGAACGAGGAGAGTCTGTCCTTCTAGCTGGAGGACTTGGCTCCAGCTCCTGCATTAACAATCCTCTGACCAGCTGAAGTGTCCTTAAGAAAGTCCCTGAACTCTTAGTAGCTCCAGAGAGGAGGCTGTAAAGCTGACAGCGCTGTTCAGGCTCTTTTTGTTGACGCTGTAGTAGCTACTGTTTATAGTGAATCTTATTCAACATCATAATTGTTGCAGTGCCTCTCCTCCATTGTGACTGGCAGAATGTCAATAGAGAAATGATGGATAAGAGTATCAGATTTAACCTTCTGTGTACTTGTAGAAATAAGGGTTCCAAAAAGGCTCTTCCTGAAGGGCCGAGGTTCTACCCAGAACCATTTGCTTCTGAAGAACCCTTTGTTGAAAGGGTTTGTCAAGGGTTCCATGTAAGACTGGAGGTTTCATCAATAATCCTTTTCATCAATAAAAAACTTTTTCGAAAGAAAGAGTTCTTTGAGGATTGTAGAAATCTTTTTGGTCAAGGGTTTGTCAAGGGTTCTTTTGACCATAATACAAAGGGTTGTTGGTAGAACCCTCAGAGACAGCTGTGCGTGAAACCGTTACACCATAGAAAGGTTCCCTGTAAAACATACAGGCTTTTGTGTGAAACCTTTCACAAACTTTGTTCTTGGTAGAACCCTCTGTAAGGGTTCCAAGTGGAACTTTTATGAAAGGTTCTACCAGGAACCAAAAAGAGTTTTGCTATAGGGACAAGCTGAAGAACCTATTATAGTTCTAGTTAACACCTTTATTTATAAGAGTGTGAGTGTGTGAGTGTGTGTGAAACATATGAAATTAGTAATTGTCACTAATATTTTGCACCATGGAAAGATGAGACAGGAGTTGGACTCGTGTCTCTAAATATTGTTCTGTGTCTGTGGACAAACAAATACTCCACAGTCACTGTTGTACAGAATAAAATCTATGTACATATCTCCCCATCTTTATTTAATCTTCTCAATTTGATAACATTTTTTTTTCTTTATTTAGTGTACACACATGTTATTGTCTAATATGTGTACTTATTTATGTAAACATAGATCAGTTGCATGCATACATGAAAACATGTGCTACATTCATAGCCAAATACATTCACAAACACACACACAAACACAGGCATGCATGCACACACTCTACTAATGAGGATGGGAATCTCGCTGTCTTTCTGCTGTCATCCACGCCTGTATCCCTGCCACCAGCTGTCAGAAAAAGCAAAAAGTTTGAAGTCTTAGCTTTTATCGTCTCTCGATGCTGGACAGTGGCAGACAATCAAACACAAAGTCACTTCTCACCATCATTTCAGTACGTCTGTTCTCCTCTTCAGAGCACTCCACCATTATTTTCCCTCTCCCCTCCAGTCTTCTGTTAGTTTCAGGTATCTATAATTGAGCCTTCGCCTATAGATGGGCACCAGAAACTGAGTTTTCTCATCTGAGTATATGAAGTACATATATATACTATACAGTATACTGTAGCACAACAATAAATTGCAGGAACAGAAGGTGAGAGCTGTCATCAGTCTGCGCTCAACGTGAAAATCTTAAGCACTGGTTTGTAATCCGCATGTATTTGTGTTGGTGAGCCACAATGAACAGCCTGCAGACACTTTATACCAACGCAGTCTGTGTAAGGGGTGATTTCACCCAAATTACAAGAAAAAAAAAACCCATGTACATTTTTTCACTTATTTCTGGTGGTGTCCAGCCATTAATATCATGATTTGTGATGTTTACTCAATTAAACAGCAACATTTCATTCTAAAATCAGTGCTTTGTCAAACTGTATGATCCACAAAGTAAAGACATGTGTGTCCACTTCATAACAAAGTGTGTCCCTCCAGAAAAATACATAATTTTTCTGTGATATTAATGAAGACATGCTTACCTGTCAGTAATAACATAGCAAAATTATGTTCTCGTGTATAATTACATTCATGCTAATTACAGTTATTCCATTAAACAGATTGTAAAATAAATGTGTTCAAACTAAACACTGCACATGAAAAATAAATTAGGCCTATTTTTTTTATCAGCCAAATAAAACTTTCAGTTTCAAAACATCACAACTTTAGTGGAGTATTATGGCCAAATGTGTTAGGTAGGGAAAAAGGCAGAACTGTTATGTATCTTTGAAAGAGAGCTTACTTTGACTTGGGAGAACAGAGCAACCCAGAGGTGCCAGATTTGTACTCGCTGTATAGAAATAATTTTTCACATTTGGCATAAATAACAAAGTCCAAATATTTTCTATCTTTCTCCGTAACAACTGGCAAATTTGCCCAAATCTCAGACTTGTCTTGTTTTGCTTTTTTTTTTTTTTACTGGAAAAATCTGTGTTAATCTTCTTTTCAACTTAATCTATTGACTCAGTCTTTTGGTTAACTAGCTAAATCTTGGGCTGTGCAGTTTGTTGTTTGACTGTCCAGTCC
>JAJHUR010075371.1:0-20452 GCA_027495735.1 Lutjanus campechanus | reverse complement strand
CACTTCAGCATAGAAATGTAAAGCTTGACAGGCCTGCCATGCCTAGTTACAGTTGCTAAGCTATATTTGGACAGTCTGTACAGAGGAGGGTTTATCCGACGGTCAGTTCAGCGGTGACCGCAACTTTACTCATTCACTTTCCCCGTGCACATCTTCTCAGTCAGTCCTGGGATTTGAACCAGCCACCTCCCTGTCACATTCTCCTGCTCCTCCAGTGATTTATATAGAAGTAAATAAACCACAACATCACAGGCTCTCTGATTATTCATGCGCTGTTGTTTTTGCTTTTGTTCTTTTTCCCTTTCATGCGGTCTCCCCGCCCTGCTTCATTCCACAGAGGAAACACCGTAGTGAATTTTGTGGTTTCTCTGAGAAGGTAGGACTTGATTTATTCATGCATTTATATTTACATTTCCCTTTTGTGTGTAAGTGCATACAAGTACATATATGAATACATGTATTTTATGTTTCTTTTCCTTTTTTCTTTTCGGTTTTTATCTTCCTGTCAAGACAAAGAAGACGAAAAACAGCTAACAGCCAAAGAATAAAAGATATCTGAAAGTAGTACTTGCTTTATGCTTGCTTTTTAAGGTGCAATGATGCATAAATGTCAGCCAAACATGAGCTAGAATTGATCAGATGTCCAGCTAACTAGCTACCAACAGTAAGTGAGCATTGCTTCCAAGGCCAAAGAGCTAATCATTAACTAACTTTTAAGTTTGTGATGTTTCAGGATATGTTGAAAAAAGCCCAGGTGGTGTATTTCATCACTGTGTGGAAGCCAGTCCTGGATTTAGGGAAATTTAGGCTATACTCCAGCCACCAGTGTTGCCCAAGACAGCGTTACATTTGCCATCAAATAGTCATAATCCAAAAATTCTTGTCTCTTGTGACATTGAAATTAAAGTAATTAGTTAAAATTGTGGTAGGCAGAACTTTCTTGGGTAAATTCTATAACCTTTCAGCATATTGCAACTAACCTTAAGTCCCACCCCTTTTGTGCTCCAATGACAGTTGAACAACTTGTCACCTCAGTCAACCTTCTCATTTCCTGTTTCCTGTAGACTTAAGGTGTTTTCATTGGTCCGGACTTTCAGACTTTTCAGTTTGATCCAGACTAAAATTATAGGTGTGAAACCTCCACCGGAACATGGTCCAGATCTAAAAGCCAGACTTTGTTCCAGATCAAACTGAGCCATGGTTTGGTTTGTCTCTAGTGTTAAAAACTTTTTTTCTGGCTGGTTTGGACTTTTGGACCAGTTACAGGATATTGAGACAGGATATCATCAGAGCTGGAAGAATGAAAAACAACCGACCAAAACAAAATGAGCAGCCGCAGGAGCAGATGGGGACAGGAAGAGACCAGATGTACAACTGATGTCTGGTCTGACAACTTCAGAGTCAACTGGAAACAAGTCACAAAAATATGGACACTTTTCAGTTGTTGTTCGACTTTGGTTCTGCTGGTAGCAGTGCCACATTAATAATATTTTGGTGACATTGATGTGAATCTGTTCATTCATCTCCCTCCATACACAGTCACTGATGTCAGGCTACCTGCTGTCTAGATCAAATATAGGGAGACGCAGCCCGTGTAATGACGACAGGACATATAGGTGTGACATGTAAAGTTCTTTAGTTGGATAACGAACCAAATGTAAACAGTGTCTCAAAAAAGACGAACCTTGTTTTGGACCTTGGTCTGGACTTGGAGACACCCTTAGACATGCTATGTGCTAGGCTCATCTATGTTGAAAAGAGAACCACATTTTGAAGATGATTAAAACATGTAGCTGGGGGGCCCGTAAAAGCCACATAGAGTCTCATTTTAAATTAGCTTATGTTGCAAAATGCTAGCAAATCTACAACAATCATTAGCTAACTGGTTAGCTAATATTTTGCTGACATTACCCAGCCAGCTGCCTAGCATTTTGCTAACATTAGCTAACTTAAGATGGGGCTGTATATATCGCTTTTACAGGAAAAGAGGAAAGTTGACCAACTGTTATTGGAGCACAGAGTAAAAAGGGGTGGGACGGGTTAATTCAAGTGGTCTGAGAGAAAACTGGACTTGATCAAAAATGTCTCATTTCAGAGAGGGCATTCCTATTGGCTGTTCTACAAATGCATATGCACAGGCAAGTCCTTTCAGATGGTGAAAGCATGATTCAATGGGTGAAAATCCTCCAGAAATGTCTGCAACTTGTGAGAGATTTCCAATAACAACATTGTATAATATAAAACTCTTCACTCCACACCAAGCTCAAAATGTTCCATGGCGCTCGTCCTGACAAGTATTAAACAGGCATGATGACAACCAGTGGAGAATAACTTTTGAGGTTGTGTGTGTGTGTGTGCAGTGTCTAGTACACTCTCAACCTTGCTGTAAGACAGCATCACAGCTGCCTCTGAAGCCTGGTGCTCAGCCCTGGGACCACAGAGCGGAGCAGGGGCGTCTTTGAAAAGACAAATCACAGCAAGACGGACCAGGGTTTTGGCAAGGGTTAGCCATGGAGAGCGGACCCTACAATCAGGTTTCACCTAGAAATCAACTCCTTCTCCTGCTATTCAGTCTCTGTTTGGTGGGAGGGGCTTAGTGGACTGATACAGGCAGCAGCGAGAAAGTCATTGTGCCTACTGCAACTCTGATGAATGTTTCTTGGCCTTGGAAGTAATGCTTAGTCAATAAGCTACTTATAGACAAATCCAGCGACCACTGTTCTTCCATGTAACAGCAGTGCCATTACTTCTGTGGCAGGTCATAGTGTCTTGCTGGTCGCTTCTAGAAGGGGACTCAAGATTTGCAAAAATCTTGAGATCTTTCAAAGATCTGCGGTGCAGCATGGATAATTGGATTGACAACGTTAGACAGCAGCCCTTAGTAAATTCTTCAGATTTCACATCGTAGTTTGACATTGGTTGTGACAATAGCCAGAAAGAACAGACCACCTCTGCCACATGTAAGTGATGAAGTACTGTGAAATATGTATTTAAAAAATATGATTTCATATTTTAATAGGGATTCAAGATTTTCATGATCAAAGTATTCTCTGGTAATAATCTTGATCCCCTTCTGGTGAACATGATCTTCTGTACACCTAATTAATCTCAGACGGGGACAATCTTCATTAAATAAAGGCTTGTGTATTTTGCGTTCCTTTCCAGTGTTGAATTTGACACCACTGTTGGAGCAACCAAACTGCACAGGTTCCTCCCAACTTCCTAGACAGAGTTGCCAAAAGTAAAGTGACATTATTATTAAAGTAAAGTGGCATTAATGTCACTTTACTTTAATAATAATTACAGCAAAGGTAAAGGTTAAGTAGAAAATTGTACATTTCTTATGACATCTCACATTAAGTCGCACACATACAGATGATAGATGCCACTGCAGCGATGGGCGCTTGTTAACTTCCAGTAATTCACAGAATTTGTCTCATGTCTCATGATGCTCAACCAGAGACAGTGTTTTCAACCAACACATGGAGCTAAGGTTAGCTTAATTGATTTGCGAGCTATCTACTGTAATTATCATTTAAGCCCAAACCACAGTAAACTTAAAGAAACAAAGACGATATAAAGTTGAGCCTCGAAGAGAAGAAAAAGGCACTCTGCACATTTTTCAAAGACAACAGCAAAAGAGATAAATGTCGGGATGCTGTTGCAGCAGCTGTCGGACCGACTTGTTTCTACTGAGTCAAGAGGTCTCCCACGAGTTCAGTGTATTTTCTATTTTCTAAGAATAGCTCAAATGGAAGACAGATTGCTAAAGAGGCTATATATTTAGCCAATATACAGCATACTGCCAGCATAGATTCAATAACAAAACTGACACTGTAGGATCAAATTTACACCATTCACTCTTTCAGCCATATTTCCTCACTGCTCCGGCGCCATCACCAGATCCTCAGGAAAACTAACCTCCCTAAAACAGAAGAAAATCCTTCAATGCTGTCACTGTCTTCATACATAAGCCAAATAACTAGGCTACATCTTCCATATTTCTGTGTAAAAAATAAATAAATAAATAAGACGGTAATACAAAGTAATAATATCTATGTGGTGAGAAAGACCTGACCTCATGGATAAAAGATAATGATTAAAAAACATAACAAGCAAAACAAAAAAAAAATGTTACATATAAAGGTTGCTGGCAAAAAATACTCAAATGAAGCACTTTCAGACCTGACATTTTCAAACTATTTTCTATTTGTGGCAGATTTTTGACGTGTGACTGTAATTATAATTTTGGGCATGTGGTTTGTTTTCCCACCATAATTAAAGTGATAGTTTTATTGTGTGTAAATATAATATTGCAGACTTAACCTTTACTTCACTACATGGAGTTCCTAGTCCTACACTGATTATAATGCACTGAATGACTTTCATTAAAATGTAGTTAAAGCACATAATAAACACAGAGGAGTTATTGTTGTTCAATGAGATGTTGTGTAGCTAAAACTGGAATATCACGCTACACCATGCGGTCCTTTCAGTGCACTCTTCCCTCAGGGGAGCTGAAGAAAGCACAGAGCTTCTCTCCAGCACCATATGCTGCTCTGGATCCTCCGTTTCCACCCATGTTTCTTGCGTCCTGTAGGCATTTCCCTTGTTCTTTCTAATCCAACCACCTCTGATTCTCTGATGGGTTCAGCAGGTAGTTGTGTAAAATGTACAAAGCCATAAAAACAGACTTTACATTCTCTTGCTTCATGGTGATTTGTGTCGACAGCCAGTCATCAACAGTTTCACCACCTTGAAGGTGTTTTCCCGGAAATGCTTGCATGAGGTAGTTTTTCATTGGGAAAGGAAAATCTCCCACCATTGTGACTGGAACAGCACCTTGTACACCTGGCAGAGGACAGCCTGTAGTGTTTCAGAAAGCCAGTGTGCACACCTCCATCACAAGATCTTCTTAAGCCCTCCACCTGGATGGTAAAGAACTGGTAGTTTCAGTTAGCAGCGTTAGCAGAAAAATCAAAAATGCCTTATTGTAGTTAAAGTACAAACTGCCTGATTTGTTTGGTGTCATTATGATCATGTTTCCTATCTATGGCACCTAGGCAGTTTGGGTAAATCCACTTGCTCCAGAACCGACCGTTTGCTTAGCTATGCCCTCTGTTGCCAGGTTTCTATCTGACACATTTTAAAACAAGAACCCAGTGACAGTGTATTAAAGTTGTTAAGTTAGTCGTGGACTCTGCTGGAGCTTCCTGCTCCTCTTAAACCCCACCCTCCTGCTGCTCCTCCTGCACACACCTCTGTCACCTTTTCCCGCTAGTACACCGTCCACACCCACTGGCACTCCCTCCGTATTGACTGTCAGTGGTCAACCTGTTCAGTCTGCTCATTTACCCTTCAGTACTTATATCAGTCAGTTTGCCTTTGTTGTTTGCCTGATTGTAGCTTGTGCTCCCGCCTGCTTCATGTTCTGTCTGTTTGTATGTTTTGCCTTTTTTGGATTTTGAGCTTTGCCTGATTCCTCTGTACCTCTACCAGGTTGTCTTTTTGGTTTTGACCTCTGGACGAAGTGTACTTGGCTCTGCCTGAAAACGTCAGTAAACTCTCAGTTTTTGCCTTACTCCTGCCTCTGCCCTGTGATTCTGGGTCCTCTCTGATTCATGACAAAGTTACAGCTGTGTACGTGATATAACTTTAATGCTAAAAGACTGAGGCTAAAGCTAGCTCTGCTGGAGAGAGATGTGTCGTCGTCCAGCCACACCAGCCACTGGTGATCCTGCACCAGCCCACATCCTCCTCCTCAAACCCCTACATAACAAATGCAGAGTTAAGTTAAGTTAAGTTAAGTTTGGCGGGGGATAACATTGCTGTAGTCAATAAGCTAGCCTTGGTTAGCTGGACATGCTAGAATTTGCAGCTTACATTCGAGCAGATAAAAATGTGTGCTCCTGTGTTTCACATTTTTGAGTGAATCACAAAGTATTGGTCTTCTTACAGCCCCATGCCCCCAAAGCTTGACCAGCCTGTGGCACCCTAGTTACAGTTGCTAATCTATAATTGTTGTTTAAAGGTGGGGCTTAGCAAAGGGTCAATTTTGATGCTATGTTTCTCCACATTTCCACTATGTTGTCATCATCCATGAGTCTCTCTATAGATCGACAGGTCATGTGTATCGACTGGGACGCAGCACTACTTCTTTGTTGATATTGGAAGGACAAGCTGGCAAAACTTTCTCCTGTGCTTGGGAATCTGTGAAAAGTACTCATAGTTAAAGTCGTCTCGAGCCTCTAGATCTGAGTGAAGACACCCCGGTGGTCCTCAGCCAGAGGGAAGATGAGAAGGTGAGAGTAGCATCTCAAGGCCCAGCACACCTCTCACTCCCACATGATGTCCACTTCCTCCTTTCTTCATCCCACAGGAGCTGGACAGAGGTCTGCCCAGAGTGCAGGCCATGTAACCACGGTCTGTTACATAACCCACACAGAGCAGCAGAAAGGAAGTGTGCAGCACTTTGCAGCAGCTTTAACTTGAAAGTTACTGTCCATTTGTTAAACATACATTTCAGGCCATGGTTCAGAAAGTGATGCAGTATGTTGTGTTGTGTATCACTGTATGAAAGCACTGAGTGGTAGAAAGCTGCAGAGGACGGTCAAACAACAGCAAGCAAGCTACATCCTCTTCTGCTTAGATTTTGTATTCATTACTCTATATGTTCCTATGGAACAACTATACAAAGAGACACAAAACTATCAGAGAACAAAACAAAGAGATCATAAAATTATTTTTTTTTAATGATACACAAAACAACTACAAAGACACAAAATAACAAACAAAAACACAAAATGACTACAGAGAAACAAAAACAAAAACTAGTTACCACGGTTACCACAAAGAGACACACAACAATGACAAAGAGATACAAAATGTATACAAAAATATTCAAAACTTGACAGAGACAGAAAATAACAAAAAACACAAAATGACTGCAGAAATACAAAACGATTACAATGAGAGACAAAAACCAACTACAAACAGACAAACAATGACAAAGCGATACAAAATGACTACAAAGAGACACAAAGCAACAAAACAAAAACACCAAAGGACCCACAAAGAGACACAAAATGACTACAAAGATACACAAAACAATGACAAAGAAACACAAGACAGCTACAGTTATAAAATGACCGCAGTCTCTTGATCTGGGGGTCCTGCCCTGATATAAGACAGGTTTGGGCCTGTATTTGGTCTATTGTGGGGCAATTTGCTCCAATGATGGTCAATACTGTTTCTTCCCCACACTGTTTGTTCAGCTGCTCTGCTGCTTTATTTCAGACTATTACACACACACACACACAAACACACACACAAATTTGTGTGTCTGAGCGCTCACTTTAATGTGTACAAAGATGAAGGGTATGGTGAATCAGAGAATGCATCTGCCCGGCGTCTGAATAACAAATAACACCATTAGTGAGACAGGGGTGTTCTCTGCCAGGTCCTCCAAGATGAATGGCTGTGTCACTGCCTCACACACACACACACACACACCTAAAAACACAAACAAATGCGCACGCACACACACAGCGCCACATGTAAGTAAAGCTCTGGTATTGTGTCATATGTGTAAAAGGTACCAATCAGACTTTCAAACTGATTTGTTTGCCATCATGGTGTTTTGTCCCTCTGTTTGTGTGTGTGTTTGTCAGTCTGTGTACCTTCTTCCCACTGTTATCCAGGTCTCTGAGGTACTGTATTTGTCCTTAAGTGTGACCAGTTTGACTTTGATGAGTGTGACTTTTACGTGGTCGATTTGTGGAAAGAGTGGTGATGGGTTTTGGACTGTGTTTACAGAAATTAATCTTCCTTGCACTTTTCTGTTTTATGTTCGACTCCAGACTTTCGTGCATCTGTTTTGACGGAGGCGTTTGAAGCAGCATGTTTAATCGTTCCATTCGGTGCCATGCCATTGTTGTGATGGCTCATTTTTCCAAAACCTCAATAGTCCAAAAAATGTCACCAGGATGAAGGCCCATTTGTCGGAAAGCCTGTCATCCTGAAAACAAATGTCCATTGCTATGAAGGCCTATTGGTTTGATAATACACACTTTCCCTGCGGTAGTTAGTTCAGTGACTGCCGCCCTGTCCACGGTGCTGAAACAGTGGGGGGTTTGCCCTTAATGGGCTATCTTTCTGGCCTTAAACCAAATGATCTTTCAAGCAATTTTACCGACGGAATAAAAACAGTTTTACCTCTGTTGTCGTAAAACCTAACCTAACCCTAACCCAGCAGCAGGGAGACTGTATTTTCAGAGCAATGGGCCTTTGGAGCAATGGGTGTTTGTTTTCAGGATGTTGGACAAATAGGCTTTTGGTCCGGTGGGACATCCAATTCCAATGTCAGACATATTTTCAATGTCAAATAAAACTTTTAGAGTTTTACCTCTGTTGACACGTGCCACCTTAGCCCAAGTCATAAGGGTTAACCCTCACCTAACCCTATCCCTAATCCAACTGCAGAGAGAGTGTGTATTTTCAAAAAAAAAAGAGAAAAAAAGGGCCTTTGGAGCAATTTTTGGAGCAGTTTGTTTTTGGGATGACAGGCTGTTGGACAAATGGACTTCTGGTCCAATGAGATGTTTTTTTTTTTTTTGACTATTGGGGTTTCAAAATAATGGGCAACCAAAACAATGGGCAGTCCTCAATCCTCTCCTTCATTCTGGCACTAACGTGATTAGAAATAGTTTTTAGTTAGTTATCCACCTGTTTAAATGACTTGTAATTTTATATAAATTCCAATCAGGCTTTTGTTTTATACACGGTACAGAGTCAGCTCACCTTAAAATGACTAATGACATTATTTTAAATGCAGATCCAGGTCTCTGTTCTACTGTATTTCTTTTTTTATATCAGTGAGGTATTTGACACAGTACAGTAGATCATGAATTACTTCAAGTGATTTTAGAGATTGGGCAGGCATCTCACTTTAACTGATTTGAATCTTAGTACTGCTTGGTAGCTCCTCATCCTCCTTGGTTTACATTCACAATGGACTGCCACAAGGTTCCTCTTCTCACTTTATGTTTCCATAGGATCATATAATGCAAAAAAATAAAGTTGTTATACAGATGATATGAAGTTGTAGAGATCCATCATCCTGAATTGCCCCAATAGCCTTAGTTCCTTGCAGAAAACTAAAAAATCAAATACAGGATACATCTGAAGTACCTGCAGCTGAACAACAACAAAACAGAGGTATTACTAATCGGTCCACACTGCGCAATTGAAGTGTTAAAACACCAGCTGGGTTCCTTTGCTTCCTATGCCTTTGAAGAGCAGGTCAAACGAGTCTTTCAAGTTTGTTCCCTATAATTAAGAGCCATTTCCAAAATAAAATATTTTCTGTCCTTCATGGATATGGAGAAGGTGCTTTCATTTTTCCTACACTTGACTAGTCCAACGTATTCCTGTCTCAGAAGAGGACCAACTATTTGAACCAACTTTCAGAGTTATAACTGATTCAGAATTCTTCTGCCAGGTTTTTAATGGCCATTAACTGAGAGTGCATAACACCTGCCTTAGCATGATTACACTGGTTTCCTCTACATCTTAGAGTTTGATTTCAGTTAAGCAATAATGCAGAGATATAAGGTCAATGGGGTCCTTGGGGATGATGGGCATATATAACTGGGTGTAATCTGTGTAACAGTAATAAGACATTTTATCTTTTTTGCATTATGTGATCTAATGCAAGCATATGAAGTGAGAAGAGGACTTGACCTTGCATGAAAGCTTGTAGCCAAGAATGTGAACCAAGTAGAATGAGGAGTCACCAAGCTTTACTTTAATTTCAATAGTCTTGCTTGTCTTGTGAAGCACTTTGTATCAAATGTTTTTTGCGACACCCCTGGGGTTTTCCTCTTTTTTTGAGCATGTGTGCCTTCTTACTTATACCATGTTATGTTCCAGGCTGCCTATAGATGAACCTGGCAAAGTACCAGAAGTGAACAAGCTGCCATAGCAGTGGTGGCATCTCCCTACAGTAGGCACGCAATTGAATTCAAGTAGAAGATTATACATACGTGTATAATCTTCTACTTTACATGTTTTTTTTATGCAACATTACTTTTGACAACAATGTCTAGCAAGTTGGAACCTGTGCAGTTCGGCTGCTCAAACAGTGATGTCAAACATCAACTTTAGAAAAAAAAAAAACAGAATGCAAAATACACAAGCCTTTACTTGATGAAGAGTGCCCCCATCTGTGATCTTCTGCACGCTGTCTATCTAGAGCATATGGTTTCAATGTTTGCCAGAAGTGGTTTAAGAATATTAACAGAGAGGACTTTGTTCCTGAAAATCTTGAATCATTCATACATTTTTAAGATATATTACACAGTACTTCATCACTTAAATGTAGTGAAGGTGGTCTGTTTGTTTGTTTGTTTTTCTCTATTTGTCTATTACTCATTTCTAGCTATTGTCACAACCAGTCTACTGTCATACTATGTAAAATCTGAAGAATTTTAATATCCAAAAACGTACCTTCATCCGTTACTGGGGGCTGCTGGCTAACATCGTCAATCTAGTTATCCATTTTGTCACTGTCAGCAGGCAACAGCATATCTAGAAAGTAACCTCAGACCCACAAAAGATCTCCCAAGAGTTCTAATTTTAATGGAAACCTTGAGAAAATCTTGAAATAGTCATAACATTTTTGCATTCCCCTCTAGACACGACCAGCAGATATCAAGAGTGATAATGTGCCACCGCAGTAATGGAGGTGCCACAAGATAGCAAGACACACAAAGCGGTCGCCAGATGCGTAATGTGTCACAATGGACACTACATGTCTCTTTATGTCCAATTATTTACACACATCTCATGATAGACTCACCCATACACTCCTGGTACTACTTAAGTCACTGATTTCCATGTTTTTTAGCATTTCGCATTAGGGTCTGATAAAACGCTTTTCTTTTCAACCTTTGATGGACATTAGGAGTAGAGTGGTATCATGATGTGTCTCTTTCTTAAGGTAAATTTACGCAAGCACAGTGAATTGATTTAATGAGATTTTAATCGAATACTATCATTGGTATGCAGGGATATCTAATAGTCACATTAGCGGAGGTTTATTAGCGCTCACTTATGGTGTAAATTCTTTTCAGAAACTTTTCAACCATGATAAAAATTTCGTCTCTTGAAGAAACACAGAATATTGGTTATTTTTCTCGCATTTTAGGCAATCAAAATATATTTGAGAGGTGACTCCTGGCATAAAAATCTGAGTTTTCAAGAAGCCAATCTCCTTCTAATGTCAAGGGAACACATAATAAAACATGAAGTGATAGAGAAGGGTAAACTCTGCTGTTTTAATAATAAAGCCAGAGTGGCTTCTCCAATACTTGCAGATATTATATGTGAATGTTTAATGCTGCAGGGAGACAGGCAGGATGTTATTAACATTGTGCCTTCTGACAACAATATGAATTTGCTCCAAAGCAGAGTCTAACTTCTTTGACTTATTAGACTTTTTTTTTGCGTCACTACTTTGTGACTTACCACATTTGTAAATTATTGTTTTTTTCCCCTAAAGCGAGATCTTACAGGACGGAGGCAGCATGTTTTTTGGCCCCGTGAATCGTCTGGATTTCCATCTCATTTGAGATTAGCTGAGAAGAGCTGTTTTGGATTAGCTGAGCTCCTCTCTCTCCCTCTGACACTCTCAGATAAGAGAGCCTGCAGTCGCTGAAACACACTAGTCGAGGAAAATGCCCTTTTTCTACATGGTTAAGACCGCTCTGCCTCTCTCTTGTTGCCCAATGCTAACTCTTTGTGGAAAGGATTATTGCGACAGACTGTGGAGAGCCGTTATCGTGTTGTCAAGTGAATGGTGACTGTTTTGAGTATTACACAAGGGTTAGACCAATATACAAGGCCGATATTGGTCTGTTCTTAATAATGTGGCATTTTCAATGTATTATTGTCCACATTAGTCATAATCGAGGGTATACCCACAGTTCATCAATATGCTGTAATTATCTTACTGACACAGTTGTCATTTTCTCACCCAGTGCTATGTAGCAAAAGTACGTGCACCCATCTGTGCACCCATTGATGTGTTGGTCTTAAAATGAGGTGTGTTCAGGCGGATTGCTGCCCTGAGCTAGTAACAATCGATTGCGACCAACAAAAACCTGGTCTAAAGTCAAAAGCGCACTATTTTCCTGTTATTTAACCCCCAGATAATATGCATTATTCAGACAGTAAGATGAGCCTTCATAGACAGGTTCACAACGCACATACACCCTGATTCTACTGCACTGCAGGTAATGATAAAAATTAACATTTTGATTATATATAGCAAATTATTGCATGCGGGTGAAATAGGATGAAACTGTATGCAAATGCGAGAGAGAGAGACACTGTGCCATTTACGCACGGATCTGTAACTTCACTGATTGTTTAAATTCGACAGCATCATCAGGATCTGATGTTATTTAATGCCCTGTGTTCTTTTACACAACCAAAAGGTCTCGTTCATGCACACACTCACACACTCGCAGTTCATACGGTGAATCTTTTTGGAGTAAGACAGTTCTATAAATCCTGACTTCCGTTAGAGCAGTTAAAAAAATGTTTTCTTCTGGGGAGTTTCCTCTGTCCTGTCTGTCCTGTCGTATTTCTGCTTAAATAATAACAATATTTGCTACAGTGGCATTATGTGCACATGAAAACAAAACTGAAAACAGCCTCTCTGATCATTAAACCAGCGCTTAAATGATGTCGGGCAGCGCTGGATTCCAGTGTGATTTCTTTATCGTGTGCTGTATTATCTTTAACAATTTGCTTGATGCTCAGAAGCTGCTTTCAGTAATTACAGTAGTAATGTTTCCATGTGTACTGTAATGCCACATGAGTCATCCCTCTGTGCTTCAGATCATGTGTAAAGCTCACATCCACAGTTGGGGCAGGGAAAGAAACTCAAGCTTATTTCACCAACTTGCAGCCCATTCACTATTACTCATAATTTTATACATAGTGTTTTTATATGTAAATTGTATGACCCGGCCTGCCTGACTTGCGGGTTAATCACAGTGCCTGAATCTCTACCAGTGGCTCGTTTCAGCATCTCCATTTGGCTCTCCAGCTTGCTGAATCTATCATTTAAATAGCAGTGCACCACAACCAAGTGTACCTGGCTCTTAAAGGAAACGGGAAATGATACTCCAATTTGTTTCTTTCATGTTACACCCAAAGCACACCTAAGATTAATTAAGACACTAAATACAACCCCTTTGCGCCTTGCGTCTTACTTTGCACCCAGATTATGCACGGTTTAAATAGAAAGGAGAGTAGGACAAGCCCTAAATGCCCACACGCCATGGTGCCTTAGACTGTGTGTTGCACAGATCATCTAAATAGGGCCCATAGTTTTTTAAAGGAATTATAAAAATTAAATTAAATTATTTAGCCTACCCTCACAGCAACCATACAAAAACATGATCAAATTTGCCGATGTGATTCTAAGTCTTCTTGAGGAGCTTCAGCATGGGTCTGTGATTACTTTGTTTCTTTGTGTGAGTCCTTAAATGTGTCAAAAACTCAACGACTCATACAGATGTGGACAGTACAGATGCACCAGGCTTTTCAAGTGACCTCAATGACTCCAACACATCTGCGGCTGTACAAGATGCCCTGGGCTATCGGCGTAGCATAAAGAGGCAGAAAGTCTGCATATGGAGGAGGTGGGGTGGATGAATGGCTCAAACAAGCACAGGACTTTCACACAGGAGGCTGAGGTGTTGTTGACGTCATGTTGCAAGGTACTGTAAGGTACATAACATTATGTGTATTCATCACATGTTAAAAGGCTGTTTCACTGTGTTAATCTCAGGTTGAAAATGTCTTTCTGACAGCATCAGAACTTGCAGCTACAGTACAGGGTGCCTTCTGATCGCATCCGATACTGCAGCTAAAGGGTACCTTCTGCCTCATTATCCAAGGGGCGCTGAGGGGCGGTAACATTTCGTCTGTATGTGACAATTTGGGATGAGAACGTGTTGAATAAAGTGGCTGGTAAAATTTCAGGGAGGTGTCAAACCCAGCTTACAGACCTACAAAACAAGCAGGTGTTTATGAAAGCTACTCCCCTTCCAGGTGCCAACATCCCTGCCTTTGGTCAGAGTTTGAACCATTACCCTCAGGTCATCATTTTAAGGTGCCCGTTATGAGGACCAGGACACACCTGCGGCCATTCACATGTTAGACGGTAGACAGCATTAAACTGCTGTCTGTAGATTGCTTATTTGCACAGATTGCTTAGACTGAACACTTGTACTTGTGACCGGAACATTGGAGAATCTCCTGCTGAAACACTCTGTAAACTATGTCCTGTTTTCAATAAATCCTGGCTGCAAACCAATTTCTCTGTGAGGGACAATAACGCTATTTTGAACTCATTCTTATAAATGGGATAGACAAATAATAGAAGCACCTGTCAGTATAATGCAATGCCGTTCAAAAGCACCACAAACTATATCCTCTAAAATGAGCATAAGTTAGCAAACTCTCTAAAACAGTTTGAACAAAAACTGGACGCTATAACCTTCATGAAGGTTGAATTTATTACAGGGCTGTTTCATTAGTCTGCATTAGTTTCAGTTGATTAGTTCCAGCTAGGTGTACCCAATAAACTGCCAAGTGAGTGTATATCTTAACAACAAGTCACTGGCTATAATTGCCAAACATTGAGTATATATTAATGGTCTCTCAAGGATATTTCCTTCCTTTTATGTATAGCAACATAGTCGGGTCAGAATTTTTCCTTGGCGGACATTTTGGTCCAAGATAAACTTAATTAAAGATTCTAATTATTGCGAGCATGGTTAAAAAGAAAAAGAAACTTTAATCCCATCTGCTTTTAAGAGAACACAAACCCAGGATGCTATTGTTTGAAGACTTGTGCGAATCCACCTTATTTTTCTTGTGGTCTATGAACATCATATTGCTCTCTATATTGGCACTCGGGGTACAAGGTACACTCAGCGCGCCACTGAACGTAAATCACTAATGCAGAATTGCTCCCTATAAAACATAATTCGTGGAAGACTGGCATGAAAGGATGCCTCTCTCACTTGATTTCCAATTTCCTTCTTAAATCAAACCTAAGAAGATCAGTGCTCAGTGACAGGGCATCTTCCTCAACAGCTTGTAAATGTCAGGAGCAAAGCAGCTGTCAATCACCTCTAGTGACACTTTAACAGCAATCAACTTTTGCCAGAGGCACTTATTAATGCATGAGGACAAAGCCACCTGAGAGGACTGCAAACAAGCAAGAAAACAGTGTGTGTGTGTCTGCATTTGTGAGTGAGCGTGTGTATAAAAGCAAGTAAAGGATGTCTGGAAAAGGAAATGCTTGTAAAGGAAGCACGTGGGCAGCAGAAGATCTGTTCTAACCACTTAAGTATGGTGGCTGTTGCATGTTCTTCCTGTGGTCCAGTGTGTTCTTGGGTTTCCTTGCACGCTTCAAAGACTGAATGTGTTGGTTAAATGGAAACTCTATGGCATATTACCTACAGGTGTGAGTCTTTAATTATGTTTGGCACAGCTGTGAAAGAATGGACTTGTCCAGTGTGTGCAGGGATAGCTCTGGCCGTCATGAGAATGATAAATGGATAAAAGGAAATGGTGGATGGAGCTGCTAAATGATTAATGCAATGATTGACATTGAGTGCTTTTACACCTACCTTGTGTGGTCCAGACTTTCAGATTTTAATTTTGATCCAACCTGAAATTACCAGCCCATCTTCACCAGAAAAAACATGGATGTTGGTTGAAAGTGCAAGCGACTAATTCTGACTGATGACACTTATTTCTGACACAGGATGGAAAAAATAGGAATTCAACTGACCACATGCTGAAGTCAGACAGACGCCCATCTACAGACCCAATTCATTAAGTATAGGGAGACGCAGCTCACATACGTGACGAAGACGAAACTTAGGTATGTCTTGTATCAGTGCGTTCTTGTAATTGCAATGTGAAACCAAAACTAACCCGATTAAATGTATACAATTTAACTAAAACACAAACCTTAAAAAAAATGAAATAAAAAGGTTCTATTTCAGAGGAGAACTTTGTGCAGTAATCAATTACTGCTGTGGCCATGAGCAGTGCTGCCGAGGACACCACTGACATTGCAGAAAGGACTTCCCCAGTGTGTTTGCAAGTACACTACCTTTTTAATTTAGCAGTCATGTATAATTACTGAGAATTTTGTGAGTGTCCGTTTACCGGCCACTAGTGCAGCTGGGGTGGAATATTTCTGTATGAACCAGACCAGAGCAGTAATAACGGAGCACAACAGGAAAGTCCGACTGATACTGATGATTGATGACGATTTTTTATGTCCAAACCCGACCTGAGCCTGATGCAGTTAATGTAAGCTGGAGCACTGAAGTTGTGTTACCTTGTCATGTAGTTGTTACCATGGTAACAGCTTGCCTGTTCACACTAATACATGTGTGGGCAGTGGACCTTGAACATTACTGGCAAAAGGCGTCATTTGAATATGAAAAATATGAACTGTAGTCTACAGCCAGAGACAAATTATTTTTTGATACTGTTTGAATTGTGTCACAAGTGGGGTTCCTATCTTACTGTGATCTGAAGCGCAAGCTGAAATCATCGGGGGCACTGGATTTCATTTATTCAAGCTGTGTCCAAATCTACTTTTGCTGTCTTGCATACAGTATTAAGCTTTATAAAAAAAAATGATTCCATATTCGTTATTAATCATAAAACACTCCAGGGAAGATAATGTTATAAGGGATAGCAAAGTTGGTGTTGAGGACATATTGTGAGAGACGCGAGATGTAGTTCACTGAGCGGTTTCACGTGAAACTGAATTACACTATGTCAATTTAAAACTGAATTTTACAAGCCAAGAAGGTTGTGCTTTGTGTTCGGTTTGTCAAACATCATATGTGTCATTCATGACACAGTTCAAGCAGGATCAAAAAATATTTGTCTCTCATGATAGACTGCCATTCATATTATTTCCAAAGGCCCATGAAGCACTCTGAAGGAGCGTGACTTCACCTCTCGATCACATCAATGGCAGCAGTAATAGTGTATCTATGCTTTCAAGTGAGACTTTTTGAATATCATTATGTGCCAGATTCTTTTTCAATCTTTTTGACCTTGACAAAAATGAAATTCTGTGTTCTCAAATACTGTATATTATTTTAATTCTGATGTCTATTCATTTGTATAAGCTAGTATGCAATGGGTAAGAAAGTGTAATTGAATACCCAACCTTTGAAAATGGAGGCAAAGCAGTTGCAATGGAGTAAAATTTATTTCATGATACATAAAACTGAGAGAAGAATCACCTTAAGAGATATAAAAGAAATGCACAAAACATTGAATTAAACCAGAAAATGAGAGTCGGATATTTAATTAACATGGCAGAGTCTATCAAAAGTTTTAACTGGCTTTAGAAGCATGAAAATCTAAGAAGTCCAAAACATTCAGGTCAGAAGGTCAAAACATGATTTTTATTTTTGTTGAGCTCAGCGATGTGCTGTATGTGCTTCACAAATCATCCATCCAGTGCAAACCACTGATGGCTTATCTGAGAAAAAAAATTCCTCATCATCACTTCAGCCCAATAAGCAACAAGCCCTGCGTGTTAAAATGCAAATAGATGACTTGTATCGGTTCATGTGTGCGTGCTCTTCCTCTAGTCTTAGAATTTTATTTTTCTTTTTTGCATTAATCATTCTTGCCCTTGTCATGAGGCTAAATTGCGAACACCGCCTTGCAATTGGTACATAATTGCATCCCTGCTCTGCCACTTTTCATCCTCAGCTCCGCTTGATCCTTTACCTGTGTCATTAGATGTGGAGAGCTCAGGGCACAATGGCCTGGCTTTGGATAAAAAAAAAAAAAAAGCACAGAGGAGTGTGTAATTACACTCGGCTTTGATTACCTCTCGTTTGGAGCGGCCTGTTCAATAGCCATTACATGGAGACACTCCTCTGGCCGCTGTTTAATGGCCCACTGGCCCAGTTTTCATTTGCACCCCAACCTGCTGTTGCTGCTAAGCTCACAAAAGGCTGAGCTTCAACACACCGCTGCTCAGGTCCGTTTTCTGACCGGTGCTTATCGATCGACACGCAGGGCAGAACACACCACCAGGCTACACACACACACTCAACATACAGCTTTTTTTTAAATAGAACAACTCCAAACTGGAGTGCTGTTCTTGAACAGCTTATCAGCTGAGAAGAGAAAAAAACAGAGAGCAGAGAGAGATTTAATGTTGATGTTTTATAGAGTTCAACTATGGGTTAGAATGAGACCAACAGAAATACTGTGATCTTTTTGTCAGAGGTGCCAACACTTTTGACTTTTTTCGGTACAAAATTTTGACTCAGGAAGTGCCTGACCCCTAGTCTGGGAACTACTGAGCTAAACTATCAGTGCACTAAAAATAGAAAGAAATTAGCTCTGACAAACTGTACAAAGCAGTAAGAAAATAGCACATAGTTTACTTCAGCACTGCAACAATACCACCAGTCAATTCAGTGTTTAATAGGCATATTTACATAAAGGAAAACAATAGGGATGTGTATGTGAGAGAGTGTGTATCCTATAGTGTCAGAATTCAATCTACGCAGTAAACAGTCAGTTTTTTTTGCCCTACAACCCTAAAACAGTTCAACCCTAACCCAGTTCAAAATCAAAAAACAGACAGCCAAGGCAAAATGTCCGCTCTAGGTTTTACTGTAGAGCCGCACAAAACCAAATCAAGTGAGGAAATAAACTGAAACAACAGCATCTGAATATGCAGTTCATTAACAAAGATTATGTACAATATATACACGGGGGGACTCGTGAACCAATGGTCAGTCAGTAACTCAGTCAGGTCAGTCAGGTCTGCAGTGTTGTCCGGCAACTCTGAGATGAATTCCAAATTGGAAAGTCCACCTGGTTATTCCACGACTCCAGAGAGCTTCTGTTTACTATGAGCTAGGTACGATAACACAGACCTTGAAATGTGATCTGATGCGAAGGTAAAAAGTCTCATCCAGTGACCATAAAATTTGGCACACAACATGCTGCTGTGAGGTAGCAGGGTCCTGTTTCTGGGGATAAACCATATCTGATGCCGCATTTTAGGCAATATTGGAGGCATTCTTCAAAACTAATATCGGTATCTGAACAACCATACTTACTAGCTCCATCTAGATCAACAGTAAAATGCATCAGTACCAGCAATCTAATAATAATAATGCAGGTCTGTCAGTTACAGGGGACATTTTAATTACATTCTTTTATATACTGAACTTTCATTGTACCCAACCGTCATCATCATGTGGTTAAAGTTATGAAATGGTTGCAGTTTGGTTTAGGAAAAGACCCAGGTTTGGGGTATAATATGTACGTTAGTTACATGAGTTCAGTTATGTAAGCAACTTAAGATACTATAGCTACAAGTCGTACGTCATTTAAGTTAAAATAACTCATCCAGCCCTGTCCCATGGTGCTCAAACCCAGCCACAGCCTGGCAAAATCTGCAATTTTTCAGTAGGAGCCCACCCAGACCCAGGACTGAGTGCGCTAGGTCTACTAGGTCTGTATGACGGAAATTTTGTCCCCAGAGGGTGAGTATATGTAGGGTCTGTGCGGACATCCGTGTACCCCCTGTTTGTTGTGACCACATGTGTGATCAGACCTTTCCATGCAGCCACCACAGATGCCACTGCACATGTATGGAGCCTGTCCTCTGAGTTAATAGGTGTCTGTGGGGTCCACAGATGTCCAAGTATGCACCCGTTCAGGACGATAATAGAGTCCTGATGCAGCTCTCTCTGCTACATGCAAAAAAACACATGTGACTAAGAGGTAGAATTAACTAACAGTGCCACCAACAATTATGCCCACAAATATTAATACCAACTGTCCATTACAGAGAAAACGGACAAGCTACATGATCCAGGAGTGATAAAGTAAAGATTTATGCCTGCCTGTCTTTGCTCTGCAGCTGACCCTCACTGTTTGCAGTGATAATCAAGTCAAAACTCTTCCAAAATGCAGCTTTTCCCCAAGCATATAAACTTGTCCCTCCTGTAGTCAATATGCATTACATGTAACTGTTACCATCACTAGGGTTGCCAACTTTCTCACTACTAAATAAGGGAGAGGTGCACAGTGCCATACGGTGTGAGCATGATGTGTGAATACAGTGTATATTCATATTCTGATTCAACTGGAAATGCAGAAAATGTGTATATTCCCTTTAATCTTTACTGTATCATTATGTCACCTCATATGAATAAACCTCAAAGAAACCACAATTTGGCCCTTTACATCAAAAAACAGGCAAAAAACAGGCTCTTGACTGACTCAAGCAGTCTTTTGTCCTTTTGCACAGCCAGAGAGAAGTCCTTACATGACAAGTCACAGTTTACAGATATTT
>JAJHUR010075370.1:26604-37067 GCA_027495735.1 Lutjanus campechanus | reverse complement strand
AGTTACAAACATGAGTTCAATCAACTCTTCCCTTTCAGTTTTTAAAGAAACATGATCAGCATATTAGCAGACTTCCCAGCATGCATTGTGTGAAAGTTAAAACTCTCCTGACACCTTCTTTTGCATCGATTGAAGAAAACATAGTGATAAAAAAAAAACTTGCTGTGTGTCTCTAATACACTTTAAGATAAGTCACTGTTTTCATAATACCTGCCTGTGTTGTACTTCCAGACAGTGTACTGTATGTGCCATCAGTACTTTATGGTGGCTGTTTAGTTGCTACAGGGGAACACGGCATATGATATTATAATCTCTTTGGCAGCCCAGGCCTCTCAGGCAGTGCTAACAAAGTCTTCCTCCTCTTCCCTGCCCAGCAGCTCTCCAGCTCGTGATAAATACTGCTCTATTGTGGCCTTATTATGCAACATTCCACTCCATTATGTCACTATGTTTACAGGGTGTAAAAGAAAAAATGCAGAATTGAAAAGGCCACAATCAAAGAGAGATTCTGCTGCTGTTACTGCATCATGTTAGGATCCAAATAACGCATTCAAAAGTGTTGCATCAAAGGCCAAAATGAACGCTGAATGCAGCCTCTTTCACTCAGCAGACAGTAGTTACTGAATTACTCCTCCTGCAAGGACTTAGCAGAGATCCATCTTGGTACCGTGAACCTGTCATGGAGCAATGAAGGGGAATCCAGCGCCCATCTGAAACAAATGACAAAGTCTATCGCCCAAGGCCCCTCTCTCCCTCTTCTTAACAGCTACGCTGAGAAGCCATCACTGTCCACAAAATATGATAAAACCCATGCCATAATAGGATTCATAAACATGCCCAAATACAATTTGCTGAGATGTATTTCAGGAAAAGACAATCATTTACAACTTCTGAGGGGGATTTAGAATAAGTATGTTTGTATGCAAATCCGGCAAACACGTTTTATGTACTCCGCTCCCACAGATCATGAAAGCGCATTAGATTTATGGCAATGTGTGTGCATAATTGTGAAGATGGCGGGGTGGGGGAAAAGAGAAGGAGAAGGAGAAGAAGAAGAAGTCTCGGGATTTATACTGAGACCTTTTTGGGGGTTTTGATTAGTGTAGAACGAGCCCAGCTTTCATGCCCCCGACATGGAAAACAATCGCTGCCACTTGGCTGAGTCCTGGGCATCCAGGCCCCCTTTGCTTCCACATGGGATGCCGCCAACATTCGCTTTTGGCAATAAAGATAGCTGAGGACAAAAGACAGACAGCAAGTACCTCTTGGCAAATTCTTATTTGCAAGCAGGCCTTCTTAATTTGTAGTTGTTGTTGTTTTTTCCTTAAAAACAAGAGAATTTATGAGTGAAAAGTTGAACGAGTGGGGATATTTTGAGGGGAATTGTTTTATGAGTGACGAAAATAACCTTAAACCACTGACATTATTGACATTAATGTGATGTCTCGCAAAATTAGATAAACTGTATACAACTAGTACATGGAAATGGATGTTTAGATTTTTCAGTTTTTTGAGATTCTTTTACTAAAGGAAAATTACATTTATTTATTTTACTTTCAAGAATTTTTGTTTTGTGTTTCCTGCCATATACCTGAAATCTTAACCTTTAGAACTTTCATCTGAGTAAGCTTGTAACATCTGTGGTCTTACACTGTAAAAATAAATAAAAAAATGTTTAACCTAAAAAAGTTAGTGTCCAGGCTGCCTTAAAAGTGTAAGTTGACTGAATTTGAAAAGACAAGTTGAGGTAATTTTGTAATGATTAAAAACTTTCTAGTCACGTAAACTGGATATTGATTCAGTTGTACTTGAGAAAACATGTTCATAAGTTTCTCAAATAATGCATGCTGGGAAGTCTGCTAAAATGCTGATCATGTTTCTCTAGAAACTTAATTTAAGAGTTGATTGAACTCTGTTCAGTATGTTCATATGTGTTCTAAAAATGACTGTGAAATGGAGTTTAATGAACTTGAGCCAATAAAACTTGTTTATACACTTTAAGTTAACAAGGAAAGATGATTTCTGAGCTGAAGCATCCCGATCGGACCACTACAAAGATGCGACTTTCAATATAGAAAGTGCGACGACGGCTAATGACTTTATGCTACCTTGGCCTTTTGCAAACACCATTAGAAAGTTTAATCCAATAAAGTCCAATTTACAAACTCATTTATTACCAATAAAGGAGAGGAGAAACACCTGCTTCATGCCACCTTAACCTCATTTTGAGATGTGTTTTCTTTTCTCCCTCTCGTCCTGTCTGGAGAGACTGTTATGTGCAATGTGGCATGAATTTGGGTGTCTGAGACAGCAGCCTCCTCTTCCTCTATCTCACCCATTGGTGGGAGAGAAGAAGGAAAGGAGTGGGGTGGGGGATTGACCCAGGAATCTGGAGTTTTTTTGGAATGAGAGTTCAAAGGAACTCCCCGCAGCCTATATAAACCACCCTCAATTGGCACAAAGAGGAAACTCAATTTGCAGGGAGCTGCGCTGTATACTTTTTATAGAGGAACTTTTAGTCATTAGGCCATATACTCCATCTCGCTCAAAGAGCCAGGCGACGCGGCAGGAGGCCGCAACGTGCTTCTTCTACAAAAAAGCAGGACAGAAACCCCCCCACACCCACTCCAGAGAAGAAAAAATTCTCCTAATGAGAGCCCAGTTAGTTCCTGTGTCTTCAGATGGTGTCCTGTTTGTTCAGCAGAGCAGGGGGATCTGTGTTAACCCTTCCACAACGAAATCTGCTTAGAAGGTGTAATCCTATCTAGTATGCATGTAGCAGTCTTCAGGCGGGGCTGTGCAGGAAAAACAGCCAAAGATGCTGTATCAAATTAAACATATGTGTGGAGAAAAAAAAGCACACTCTTTTGGGCAACAATCAGTCCGCATTGAAAGAGAATGAATTTCTTCTGAAAATCTAGTTTAAGGTTGTCATATTCATTTTAGTCAAATGGGATTTGAGAACAAAACACAGTTTGAAACATGACAAAAACAGGCCCAATAGTTGATCTGTTTACAAAAACATTATTCACTGTGCTTACTGTGGGACTTTCATCAAAGCACGTCCAGAGCTGCTTAAATGAAATATGGAAAGATAACGAAAAACATTTCATTTTAAATACAGATATAATGTTCATTTAAATATTATTGCTTTAAATATTGAAATGTATACCTTAAAAAAATGAAACAAAAGTTAAAAATACGCTATGCAGTCAATTTGGATATTAGACACATTTTTATTCAATTATATTTTTGATTTGGGCCCCATGATTTATCAAGTGTATTTTATTATGTGATCAATTTTCACTCATCATTCTCATTAAGATTACTTTAAATATGATACATTGTTATTCTTGAAACATGGGCTGTTAGTATTACAGATGTGAGCTGGAATTTTCCTTTTGTAATGTCTGAAGACAGCAAGTAAACAGAGAGATGTGTCATGTGTGTGTTCATCCGAGTTTCAGACCTGCTCAGCTGTTCACCTCCACCTCTCTATGTGTAGTCCACATTTCTCAGTCAACTGTTTCTCCAAATTTGCCCCCCTTTTCATGAAAATACACTGTAAAAATCAAACAATTGTGTGATTTTTACAGTGTTCAAGTGTTCAAGTTAAGTAAACTTAAAATTTATTTTCAGAACTTATAAACATGAGTTCAATTTCAACTTGTTAAAAACTTTATAAAGAACATGGTCAGCATATGAGCAGACTGCCCAGCATACGTTGTTCAAGAGTTAATACTCTCCTGAGACTCTTTGTTTTTTACAGGTTGAAGAAAACATACATGATGAAAACTTGCTGTGTGTCTCTAATACACTCAAAGACAATTCATGGTTGTTTGTTTTATCAGTAATGAAAATACTGCACACCATGATGATGCTAAGTATTGAATTATTAGTATGAAGATGTGTTGGGTCAACTTAATATCTTGAGCTTTTCTCAAGCAAAACTGATTTATCATCAAGTTTATTTGACTAGAAAAGTTTATTTGTTTTCAATCATAAAATTACCTCAACTTTTCTGCTGAAATACAGTCAAATTAAACTTTCAAGGCAGTCCAGACACTAACTTTTTAACATTTTTTACAGTGTAGCATGAGGGGTGCCATGTTTTTGTTGTTATTTTGCCAGACTTTCATTTATTTTCTTAGTCATTCTATATGTTCCTTTTTCTAACTGTCCAGACTAAAGGTGTGTTGATGGCAATAAGTTGTTTTGTGTGTGGTGTCTAGTCTTTGTAGGTTGCAATAATCTTCAGGCCCACTCCCAGTTTAAGACTCCATCCAAATATCATCCTTCATAATCTCCACCTCACCTCACCCATCTGGGTTCTTGCTAACCTTTGTGAACTTTGACCTTACCACACAGCCCTTGCCAGCCATCATATTTGTCTCTTTGTGTCCTTTGTTGCCCTTCTCCCCCCCTGTTCTCCCACCCCTCACTATATATGGCAGATTAATGACAGCTAATAATATCTGATGTTCCTGGACATTGCGTCCGGTAATGAGATGCATTCCCAATGGGTAGGCAAGGTGTCACCACTAACAAATTCACCGTCGCTGTGTGCAATTAGCCTGTAAAAAGGCTGGAAAAATACACTAAATCAGTATCGGCCAAGATGGATGAAGCGCGCTGAAAGAAAAATACCCCTTTGTTACCAAACAGCCAACACGGAGGAAGAGAGGGAGCGAGGGAGAGAAAAAATGTCTCTTTTCCTCCTCCACATCTTTCTCCTGGAGGAGATGTGGACAGGTTACCTTTATGGAAACATTATTCCTTGACTGCTCCCTGGCAGGAGTTCATTACAGCTCAGCCTAACGTTGAAATATTCTCTGCAAAATGTCAGCATATGTAAATGAGGACTCAGCCCTCATTCGCATGTCATGTTTTGTTAAAAGTTGTTGCAACCTTTCTTTCCTACTTATTTCTGGCTTTTCTTTGCCCCCTCCTCGTCACCGGGGAGTCAGTGCACTTCCAAAATGATACATATCACTTTGACAAAACAAAGAAATGAAAAGAAAAATATGTATATATATTACTTGACTATGATTATGTTCAGTGTTGGGTCAGATTACTTTGAAATGTTGTCAGTAACTGAAGACAAATTACATGGGATTTTTGTAATTAGTAATGTATCCAGTGGATTACAAAAAAAAGTACACTCTTATAAATAAAGGTGCCATCTAGAACCATAAAGGATTCTTTGGCTTGTCCCCATAGAGAACCCTTTTTGGTTCCTGGTTGAACCATTTTATAAAGCCTCTCAGATAGTTCTATCTAGAACCAAGCACTAAGGGTTATGCCTAGAACCATTTGTGAAAAGTTTCACCCAGAATCTTGAAATTATAGAGAGAACCTCTCTATGGTGTTCCACCCAGAACCTTTCCACTTTTAAAGGTGCTAACAAGAACTTACCCAGGGGGTCCTACTGAGAACCCTTTTATATTCCAAGGGTTTCATCTAGAACCTCTTTGGGGGGTTGCACCGAGAACCCATTTGCATATACTCCAAAAGGTTCTTTGGATGAAAAAGGTTCTTGATGGAACCCTTAGACTCACAAAGAACCCTTGATGAACACTAACTTCAAAAGAAGGTTCTTCAGAGGCAAGTGGTTCTGGGTAGAACCTCTCTTCAGGAAGGGAACCCTTATTTCCACAAGTGTACTCTTTATACTTTTGGATTATTTAAAAACAAACACTGAATATGTTGCACCTTATATTAAAAAATGAAGGATGCTGTTTCTTTTTCAATCCAAGCCCACATTGACGACTGTTCATCTTCCATTTTTAATGTAAATAAAAAAGGCATAAAACTCCATGATCCATAAATCAAAAAGCAAAAACAAATAATATTATTGCACCCATCAAACCATCACTTACAGTTAAAATGACATGGACATCTGTGTGACATCGACATACTGAACATGCATATAAGCAGTCTGCATTTTATCAACATTGCACATGTACACAAACAGTCTGTATGTCACTGATATATTGCACAAAAAACACATAAACACTCTATACATTCGTACATTACACATTCCTAGTTATTTATAGTATTTCTATTTGTATCTCATTTATTTTGGATTAGATTTTTATTTTATTTTATTTTTATTTCTTGCTTCATTTCCCCTTGTGCTGCTGTGTTCAATCAAATTCCTCCTACTGAGGATCATTAATGGTACATCTTATCTTATTTTATCTTATCTAATCTTACTCTGATATACAGTAGAACATATTCAGCATATACCATATTTGTAATCAAGTAATTCTTGAAAATGTAATCTAATTACACATTTATTCACATTGGTTACTCAGAGTTTGTAATCTTTAACCAATGCAATCCAGATGAAATGAAATCCGTTTTACCTAACCATTTGATCATTTCACTACATAAGGGGTACACTGTGTTACCATTTTTCGTTCAGCACTGATTAAGTTGATCAATTAATAATGTTGCAATTGATACCTCAGTTTGAAATGAAACTAATATGATATGATGTCTGTTTTACCAACATTCTAAACAAGTTAGATTAAACACCAAATAATCGATTTCCTGTGCTATGTGGCTGTGTTTATATCAGTACTAGTAGGCCATATTAAATCATGTTCAACAGCATCGATCCCTCAGGGCAGTTTAAATATTAGTGAGCATTAAATCAATATCAATGCAGGCTGTTGTTACACTCTAAAAGGACGCTGGCATGATTCAACATTTATGCAAAACAACAGCTAAACTCTGGCATAATGTCTTGGCTGGTGCCATCCTCGCTGCACGGGCCCTGTGGCTACTCCGAATGATGAGAATGGATAGAGCTTCCATTCACAGCCATCCATGTGTGCCCAGTAGCTCAGAGCGTCGACTAGTTGCCCAGTCATCCCCCAATGTGACAGCTAGCACGACTCAGAGCGAGCGGCTAATGCTATACGCTAATGTTGAAACACCACCCACTTCTTGTAGTAAACTCACAGCGGTGATGTGCAGCATCACACTCGAGCTCTCCAGCTTTCCAGGGCAAGACTTAGATGCAGGGCTGTATGGTAAATAATTTCCCACTTTCAGGGGGGTTTGAAGGGGGGGGGGTCTGCTTAGCTTATGTTGCTATGTATTAATGCAACGACTTCTCATTGCTGCATTGTCAAAAATTCATTTTATAGAGGGTTACAGAAGATGCCAACTAGTTCACCTAGAGCTGTGAGAAAAGGGGGATTTGGCGCATTGTGCTTCAGAAAAGAATGCCGCAGTACTCCCATATTCAGCTGCTCCTGCTTTGTGCCCCTACTGTACCCCCATGCACGGGCTGAGTCTGTGGGGGCTCGATGAGCCTAATGAAAATTACATTCACACCCGCGCCACTCCTGCCTATACAGCCTACATTATGCAACAGATGAGCATTGGGGCCAGGGTGTCTAAGTTTGATAGCATTTCTTAAGCAGGATCAAACTGGAAGCACGGGAGGAGTGTTGGCAGTGATGTGAATTTGATGAGTTCAATAGTAAAAATATTCACTTTTCACGTATAATGAGAATGAGAAAACAGGTCGGCGCTGGGTAGATTTTTGGAGACTTTTTTTTTTTTGGGAGGAATCTTCCTTGCAATATCATTATGTGGGGTAAAATTGATATAAAAATGAACTTTTTGGAATAATTGACTCTGTGCTCATAACGAGAGGGGATCCCGTCATTTGTTATGAGCCAAATGTATGCTACAATATAGGAAATCCAGTTAGGAGAAAAGTGATGAGTTTCAGGAAGGCACTGAAATCTACATGCAAATGCATAATAATCACACATCTACAATATTGCAGTGTTAAGAAAAAAATACCTTGAATTCAATTATCATGTGGGCTGGAATAATCATAATGTTATTGGAAACTCAATTACGGAGGCAAGCCATGTCTGGAAATTAGCTGAACTTAGCTAAGGCAAGTCAGCCCCTTGAATTCATCAAGTATGGATTATCACAATATTACATGTTCACTTTGATTCTGCTGTCCAAAGACAAACATTCACAGTCACTGCTGCATACTCCCCACGTTTGTTTTATTCATGAACTGCGCTCTGATCTATTATACATACAAAACTGATTCTATGCTGATCGCCTCGGGCTAAGAGGCTCAGACATAGAATTAATTATATTATATACACATGCATGATAATTGTGTACGATTCGGTCAAACACAGAGGTATTTCTCTATGTGTGATTACCATTGTTGCTTCAGCGGCAATTATTTTCATTATTGTTGCTAATATTGTTAATGTTATTGTTTTCTCATTACAGCATTTCTCTGGGGCTTATTTTTAAGATATTAGGATGTATGTGACCGCTACTCTGGAATAAATCATGGCGTTGGCTGACGAGGCCCATGACATTAATACATAAACGGCACGCTCATATAGCAAGAAAATTACTTTGAAATTAAACACCAGGCTAGCACAGGTCGGGCACAGGAAATAGAGATAAGGGTGCTAATTCATTAAAAAATATTAATGAAATATCCCCCTCTACACTGTGTGCATGGAGACAACCATACTTTTGAATATTGCAACATTAAAAGTATTTCCTCTGGCTGATATGAAGGGTAGATCTTTCTTTATTATTAATATTATATTGGTTGATACTTGTACTCTGTTTTCCATGCCCGAGTGTGATTGAAAATATCATTTCCACTTGGTACTGGGAGCGTCATGCATGGTTTGGTTATCAAATTCCAACACACACTGCAAGGTCCAATATGATTCCACCCCAAGATTGTCCAAAGACATTTACAATAAATATGCTGGGTTTATGCAGAGTTTACTATGAAAAAAAGTGTTGCACCCACAGAGGTCAATTGCATGCCTGGGTGGCATTTCTAATAAAGATAATGTGTTTAGGCATGGACCATGGAAAAAGGCGCAAGGATCTCTATTGATATTTGCATAGATCCATAAACAAGTGTAAACGAGTGCATATATAGTAGGGGGAAGTTTGTATAAGTGTATGGAAGACAAAGCATATTGTGTTTACAGTATGTCACGGAAAAAGCATAGTTTGAAACGTGGTAACACTTTATATTAAGGTGCCTGTAATAAGCATTATTTAATATGTAATAAGGACCCTATAAATTGCTTACTAACATTAATATATGTTAAGAATATATTAGTGTTAATAATAGCATAATAAACATGTTAATTGTTAGATTATAAGACATTTATAAGCACTTGTAAGGATCTTGTTAGCAGGTTATAGACTGTTTAAGGATGTTAATAAAACCCTTATAAGTTTCTTATAATTATTTATCATAAAAACACTACTGCTACTACCACTACGACTAACAATAATAACAACAATAACAAAAATAACAATAATAATCATCATCATCATCAATCATCATCATTATTTAAAAACATAGTTAACTGTTAATAAGTGCATAATAAATGATTTATTAACCTGAATAATAATTGTTCACACTTGTGTGATAGCTACAAAATGGATAATTAACTATTAATAAATGTAAAGCTAACTGCTAATAGTGAACTGTTAAGTTCATAATAAATTATTTATTAACTTTAATCATTGTTCACATTTTAGATCGCGTAGCTACAAAATGCTTAGTTAACTGTTAATAAATGTATGATGAAGTATGTAGAAATCTTTATAAAGTAACAACAAAGACTTAGTAAAGGCTAAACAATGTCATAATAGGCAAGTTAGTTAAACTTATATGTTTGGATGCAACGATAAACAATTTCAAGAAACTCATAGGGTTTTTTTTAACGATCTTAATCCGTCATTGAACTTTTAATAAGTTTATGTCTAATCAACAATAAACATGTAAACCGTTTATTATTATTATAAACCCTTGCATATTCTTATTACCACATATTAATGTTAATAAGAGGCTTATGAGGGCCATATTACCCACTGACTAATGCTTATTACAGAAGCCTTAATATGAAGTGTTACCTAAAATTTTACTCACAAACACTTCCATATAAATTATACAACTGAAGATCTTTTTACTAGCTTTAATGTTAATAATTATGTTATAAGGGCTTTATTACCTATTAACTAATTACACTCACCTTAATATAAAGTGTTACCTAAAATTTTTCTCACAGACACTTTCATACTTTCATACTTTAAATCATTGGGCATGTAAAGAACTGAAAACATCTTCACTAGCTGTAATGTTAATAAGCATGTTGTAAGGGCTTTATTACCTATTTACTAATTACAGACGCCAGTATTACCTAAAATTTTACTCACAAACACATATTGTAATGTAAATCATCAGGCACGTAAACTACAGGAAACCTTTTTCACTGGCTTGAAACACAGGAATAAAAAGAGAATTAAGTACTGTAATTTTTTTTTTCTGCTGTCCAGCATCAATGATTCTAGTAATTTATGTGTCCTCGTCTCGTGTGTGTATCAGTGTCTATTTTTCTGTCAACTTCGAGAGTTCCTTTCAGTTCACT
>JAJHUR010075370.1:0-26584 GCA_027495735.1 Lutjanus campechanus | reverse complement strand
AATAGCATAATAAACATGTTAATTGTTAGATTATAAGACATTTATAAGCACTTGTAAGGATCTTGTTAGCAGGTTATAGACTGTTTGAGGATGTTAATAAAACCCTTATAAGTTTCTTATAATTATTTATCATAAAAACACTACTGCTACTACCACTACCACTAACAATAATAACAACAATAACAAAAACAACAATAATAATAATCATCATCATCAATCATCATCATCATTTAAAAACATAGTTAACTGTTAATAAGTGCATAATAAATGATTTATTAACCTGAATAATAATTGTTCACACTTGTGTGATAGCTACAAAATGGATAATTAACTATTAATAAATGTAAAGCTAACTGCTAATAGTGTACTGTTAAGTTCATAATAAATTATTTATTAACTTTAATAAGCATTGTTCACATTTTAGATCGCGTAGCTACAAAATGCTTAGTTAACTGTTAATAAATGTATGATGAAGTATGTAGAAATCTTTATAAAGTAACAACAAAGACTTAGTAAAGGCTAAACAATGTCATAATAGGTAAGTTAGTTAAACTTATATGTTTGGATGCAACGATAAATAATTTCAAGAAACTCATAGGGTTTTTTTTAACGATCTTAATCTGTCATTGAACTTTTAATAAGTTTATGTCTAATCAACAATAAACATGTAAACCGTTTATTATTATTATAAACCCTTGCATATTCTTATTACCACATATTAATGTAAATAAGAGGCTTATGAGGGCCATATTACCCACTGACTAATGCTTATTACAGAAGCCTTAATATGAAGTGTTACCTAAAATTTTTCTCACAGACACTTTCATACTTTCATACTTTAAATCATTGGGCATGTAAAGAACTGAAAACATCTTCACTAGCTGTAATGTTAATAAGCATGTTGTAAGGGCTTTATTACCTATTTACTAATTACAGACGCCCTAATATAAAGTATTACGTAAAATTTTACTCACAAACACATATTCTAATGTAAATCATCAGGCACGTAAACTACAGGAAACCTTTTTCACTGGCTTGAAACACAGGAATAAAAAGAGAATAAAGTACTGTAATTTTTTTTTTGCTGCTGTCCAGCATCAATGATTCTAGTAATTTATGTGTCCTCGTCTCGTGTGTGTATCAGTGTCTATTTTTCTGTCAACTTCGAGAGTTCCTTTCAGTTCACTCTGTCACCAGCCTTACCCCTGTTCCCCCTGCACCACTGCCTGCCATGGCTGAGCTGGGGAACATGCAGCCTCGCTCCAAGACGACTTCAATCCCCTATTATCAGGAGAGCGCACATTGCCGCTCACAAGGGTTTAATTTATTTGTGCCTGTTTCAGCCCAAGATTAAAGTTTAATTGGCGCTGACTGGCAGCTCCCAAGTTTTGACTAATTCTCCTTATCGGGAATCCTTACCGAGTAGCTGTGGGCAATGTGAGGCCTGCCTGCCTGCCTGCTTGCCTGTGTGCGTGGCAGCAGTGCCCACACACACACACATTTACACGCAGAGGCACACATGCACATGCAACATAGTAATCCCTTATTTTAATTGGTCGATACATTGAGTACCTGTGACTACATGCTTATTTGAGTTGTGTGTTTTCTAGGTGTGTGCGCGGGTGAGGACGCAATTATGCATGTTTGTGTTTGTGTGTATGTGTTTGTTTGAGTGGTAATACTTGTGTTAGCTGCATTTCTCCTTGGCAAGGCCCCCGAAAGCTTCTGGATTGTTGGGTAATTAGACATGCATCGTATTATTTACTCCAGACTTTATAATTGATTTGCAAAGGTGGAACCAGCATGCTATAGTGCAGACCGCTCTTGTGTTTCCAAAAACACAAACCGAGGCTTTGCGGCTCCGGCGATGTACATGAATGTACACATTTACAAGTGAAATTTCCTAGTCAGTGTCGCACAACACAAGGGAGGAAAAATCCCGGGTGAAAAAAGCAACATTGGATTGTGGGTTGATGCGCCTCGTGCTGCCACATTTTCCATGAATCGTTCTAGCATAAATCATTATAAAGTGCATTACCGTAGAGGGATCGCATTTCCATAAGTGCGTGTTTATGCCAGAGTGATACACAAGCGTAAATAACACTGATAATCTCAGCCTGTGTTTGATCAGCCAAATCTGAGTCTGAGGGTGCAATCATTTGTGACCTGTAATATTAGTGGCAGCTATTAAAAGCTGTGGAGGATTTGCAAAGCTTCATTTAGTCCGTCGGGGAGATGTGCGTGAAATAGAGTTCCTTTGGTCGTAACTAATGTCTCTAATTCTAATGAGCGGAGCCTCTGTGTTGCAGCTACATGCTCCTAAACTGGGAAGCACTGGATTAAGAGAGTTCTCATGAGGGCAAATGGACCCGAGTTCAAAGTCATCTGCTTTGATCAGGCATGCAGATGTACACATTGGCACAAAAGCATGTAACAAATGATCCTACTGATGTACTTTTGTAACACACGCTCACTTTCATCCTATTAAAATAACTGTGATGAACTAGAAGTGTTACGAAATTTGCCACAGCACGTTTGAAATATATCGCTTTGACACTTTTCCAATCGGAGTGAGATTTATAATGTGTCAGTACTCACCAGGAAAGGTTTGGCAGTAAGCACGACTGAAGTTGTGCAGGTTATGTCCTCCACTAAATCACAAGTGTTTGTCAGGCTTTAATGAACTCAATCAACAATTTCAAAACAAGACATGCGAGAAAGACAGGGAAAAGGGTGAGATCAAAACATGCACGTACTGTATTTGTGGGAAGGGTGATGAAAAGAAAACACGGTGACTGAGTCGTCCTGGCTGGTTGAAAGCAGTTTCTCACCTGCCAGAGCAAATCTGGGATAATGCCAAACTCACAGGTAGCGTGAGCGCTGTGTCCAGCTGGAGACAGCCGGCTCCCCTCTAATGCAAATAATGTGTTAATACACCCTCCCTGAGCATATTACTGGGCCGGGCTGTGCAGTGAAACATGCCACCGCTGGAACCTGCGGGAGTAAGGGTGAAAACACCCATCAGCATGTATGTGAACACGGACATATACATCTCCAAATGGTGCTGCGCACTCGGCGCACCTTTCAACACCATGGACGCCATGAACACAGAATTTTGTTGCCAGGTACTTTATTGAGAAAGGGGTAAGGCACCTGGAGCTCTTTAGATTGACTGATTTATTGATTAATTTCTTTTATTTTCATGTCATGTACAAGAGTATTCAACCCTCATGGATTTACAAGACACCAGTGTTCAAACAGTTTCCTTTCATTGCAAAATTACACTTTATTCTACAAGTCAGGGTTAAAGAGAAGCTTGACATGTAAAGTCTGTTACAAAAAAAGTTCTTCTTTTCTCTCTTCTCTCATGGCTATTTCTCAGCTCATTACCGTTTTGTCGTTTCTTTTAGGAAACTGCCGTAATTTGCATGGCTCTCAAACTTTATCATGAATAACTGTCCTAAACGGATCTACAAGTTTTGTATGTTTGTCTGACACAAGCCAGGTTCTCTGTGCATAAGCATGCATTGCACCTTCAGTTTGATACTTTGCAGTCTCAGTCCAAATTTGAATAATAAATGCAAAGTGCAAGGTGGACGGTCTGGTCCACGGACTGTGCGTTTCCATGTGCACCTCTGAAACAGCTGTAAAGAAATGGATTTGGTGATGACCGCATCGGACCATCTCGTTAACTCTTTGCAAAAAACTACATCACCCAAATCTTTATGTTTGGAAAGGTTAGGTCACCCGAATTACCAAGAAATAAAAACCGCACTTACCTGTAGTGCTGTTTAGCCAGGCAGGTATTGGTGTGGAGGCAGAAATAGTAGAGATGGACATTTCCAAATGTGGGCGTCACGGGCAGCTAATGGTTAGACTGCATGCTGTAGGCTAATGAAATGTTTCTGTATAATCTGAATGTACCATCTTGAGAATTTGACACATGCATCGCAATCACCATCATCGCTTGCTCTGCTCTGATGTTTTTCTGGAAAGGACAGACAGCTTGTTGGATTGCAGAGGAAGATAGGCCTACTTGTGAATGATGGTTTGTGGTTTGCATGGTGTTTGCTAAAATGGCCCTAGAGCATCACACATCCACACAGGAAAAGAAAGAGAGGGCCACAACACACACATACGTACGGATAAACACACAAACATGAATATACACCCTTTTGGACTTGGTGAGACTCTTAGCTTGGAGTCATTATTCGGAGCTGTGGGATGAGACGGGAATGGCGTGTGTCTGTTATGTGTGTGTGTGTGTGTGTGTGTCAAGGGTGTAAGTGTGAAGGGCTGTCAGTGCGTCGAGATGGGGGAGGTTGTCCCTAATGAATCCCCCAGGTCTGAGGGTCTTTCATTGACGGCTGCTAATTTCACCTGACACTGCCCGAGCCGCCGCTGAGCACGGCCTGGCAACCAATCGGCACGCATCAGTCTCAATCAGGAGGAGATGCCCCTTCTCTGGTGCCCACACACACACACACACACACACACACACACACACACACACACACACACAAATATACCACTTAATACAGGGTCAGAGGCTGGTATCAGTGTTTCCAACACTCTCATCCCCAAGGAGAGCACCTGATCCTGGTTTTGCTGAGTCTAACTCCACCTGACCTCTAGCCGCTAAATACTGTTCTGTCTCGGTTGTCACATCTGTCACACCTGAGGTAGGGACGGCGATCAGCTCTGAAGAAACACACCGATACAACACCCAGGGTCTCTTCTCTTCTACCTCTTCTCTAGAGCTAAAAACTCTTGATGACATTACCTTGGCTTATCACCACCTCTTGCACGCTTCATGACAACTCCTCTAAAACACTGCGTATACCACCTGAGGAGTGGCAGAGTGGATTCCTCTCAAGCTGAAGTCAAGCAGCACCAAACAAACAGCACCCAGTAGACAGATGGCGTCACGCTGCTGAGCTGAAGCACAGCGGAGGCGCTGCCAAATAACCTGGGCTGCCAGTTATGGTGCACGCTTTGAAATAAGGGTTCCAAATGGGCTCTTCCTGAAGGGCAGAGGTTCTACCTAGAACCACTTCCATCTGAGGAGCCCTTTTTTGACAGAAAGGGTTCTTCAGGGATTGGAAGAACGTCCTTGGTGGGTTTCTTGATAAAACCATTGAAATCGTGTGTGGATTCTTGGTAGAACCCCCATGGTGGGTTTCTAGGTTAAACTCTTGGAATATAAAAGGGTTCTTGGTATGACCCCCTGGTGAGTTCCTAAGCAAAACCCTTGGAAAATAAAGGGGTTCTCGGTAGAACCCACTGGTTAGGTTCCAGATGAATCCCTTGGAAAACAAAAGGGTTCTCACTGGAACCCTGTGTGTGGGATAGATAAAACCCTTGGAATATAAATGGGTTCTCGGAAGAACCCCTGGGTGAAACCCTTGGAACACTGAAATGGTTCACAATACAACACCCTGGATGGGTTCTAGATAAAACCCTTGGAATATAAAAGGCTTCAGACCCCCTGGGTGTGTTGAAAGGGTTCTCAGTTCTAGATAAAATCCTTCTAGGTAGAACCCTCTGGGTGGGTTCTTGTTAGCAACTTTAGAAGGGGGAAAGGATAGAACCCCCAGAGAGGATTCTGGATAGAACCATTGCACCATAGACGGGTTCTCTGTAGAACCTCTTATTAGGGGGTTCTGGGTGAAACTTTTCGCAGATGGTTTATGCATGTTGGGGTCTAGGTAGACCTGTCTGAGAGGGTTCAGAGTGCAACCTTTATAAACAACTTTATGTTTCTAGTTCGCACCTTTATTTCTAAGAGTGCGTAACACCTTCCATGGAAAAGGTGTGGATGTGTGTGCACATGTCAGTTTCAGTGACTTGACTGCAGAACGTGCACTCTTGTATGTAACAGAGACACATGTTGGCCGTCTCTGCCGGTCAACTGTGCAGCAATAACTCCACAAGCATCTCTTTAATTCATAAATGTGACAAATGCACAACCATCTTCTGCCTTCATCATCCTCCCACTGGTCCTTTTATTCAGCCTTTTTTTTTCCAAGGTCGTTACTCCGGGGCAGGAAAAATGTTTCTTTCTGCCGTCCAATGTCGAGTTATGATGAACAAATTGTGAGGGGAGAGTTGTTTACAGGAGGAAACAAAACAAGAAACAACGTTGAAAAATGGGCACCGCAGTTAGTTTTCGCAAAACAATTAATGTTGCTTGCGGTGGGCAAAAGCGCTCGCGGCCAAAACCCATCTCTCGTCCTCCTCAGCCCGTGCATGCAGTCGATGTTGCGGGTTTCTCACTGTGTCAAGAAAGAACATATTCAAATGTGTATGGCTATTAAATGTTAATTTGCACAACAGATGAATGTCAAGTATGGTGCTTCATCAACAAAATGCCCCTCTGTTTCAGTATGCAAAGAGCGGGGCTTTCACCAAGTCGAATGAGCTGTGGCATTAACAAACCTCAAATAGATTTCTTTTTAAGCTTTTAAAAGTTTGTGCTTGTTCTTTGTCAACATTTCAACACTTCCCATTCATACAGGAGGCCTGGACAAACAGAAGGCAACGTATATTCAACATTTGAACAAAACATTCTGTTGGGACACTTGTATAGCTTAAGATTTCTCTATTTATATTGTATCATTTTATGTTTTTAAGTTAATCTTGAGCAAACAGCTTGAGTTGGCCACAGCCCAGCAGCGACTTGTGTGGTTGCTCATCATATGCCGAAAAGTGTTGAGCTGTTATTGACAAATGTCATTGAGCAAAGTGAGCCGTATCACTGGAGATAGAACATTTCAGTGAAGGAGAGCTTAGTGTGCTGATAGATGGAGATTATCACGGCGGTCATGAACAGGTGTACCTCTCAACACATGACTGAGAATTTCAAATCCAAACTCAAACAAAGAGTTGGATTCACTAATGCTTTGATAATTCTGTTTAACACTCTTCTTGTCAGTTTTTTAGGATGTAATGTTTTATCTTTTTGGCCTCATCACAGGTTTTAACATCGTTAAAGACCATGAATTTACTGTTTTCTTAACTTACAACAAACTATTAATGTATCGCTATTTTTTTTAACTTGTCACTTTTTTCTGGAATTTATCTTGTAGATAGAAAACAAGCTCTATTCTAAACCCATTAACTCAACATATAGATATATGATACTTTGCCCAAACGTGTTTTTACATTTTTACACTGAAGCTTCAGCCTTTAACTGTAACCCAGCCATGAAGCATTGTCCAGAGGTGAGTCAGCCCTCCTCCCTTTCATCCACACACGCACCAAAGTGCTCCTGTCAGTAGCGCTCCCATGACTTCCCGAACGTACGCACCTGACAGCTTCTCCCGACCACGTCCGCAATGGAGACTCAACGCGCGCTCACACCCGAGACGCTGAAACGGAGAAGCGAAGAAGGTGACGGTCTCCTGCGCCTCACGCCAGAGCTTGAGCTGATGTCGCCTGACACAGTCAAAACAAAGCTCAGTGTTTCTTCGCCGCTACGTTAAGCATCAGGGCTGGAGTGTCAGGCCTTACCTGCTTCCTGTTTGAAGGCTCCGTGGAAAGCCATTGTGACGATGCCACCTGGTCAGTGTCAGCAGAATTCAGCATGAGCAGGGACGGAAGAAAGAGAGAAAGGGAGAAGGAGGCCTGGAAGAAAGACGCGCTGTGTCCTCTTATCCTCCTACTGTACTGTATTGCTTCGGGAAACTGTTGTCCATTTTCACAAATATTGATTATTTTGTTGTAGAGAAGACGAACATGCTGTACTCTTTGCCGCGCTAGACTATCCAAACACTGACCTTTGCTCTTAATTCAGACAATAATGTTATTTAACTCTTGCATTTACCATAAATCCCCCTGGATTAGAGCATCAAATAAATGTTTCCTTATTTAGCATTATTTATTTCTATATATCCATAGTATGATAATGTGCACCTGGACTAAAAGGTGCTTGGTTTTTGGGACAAACATTAGGGGTAAAGCCCTGAAAATATTCATTCATCCCCTGAGTCTGCTGCTTATTTTTTTGTTGCGTTGTTGTCAAATGGTTGCACATTGAGGCTATGCAGCCATTGTAATGCCTTCAGGGGATTTTTTTTTTTTTTTTTTTTTTTTTTTTTTTTTTTTTTTTTTTTTTTTTTTTTTTTGTATTTTTATATTTTATTGAGCTACTGGTGCATTTTAAGAAGTTACAAACAAAATGTATTCATTGTGTCAGCCCACTATTTATTGATCACTAAAGTTGTGCCACATGTTTGCATTTTGCACAGAATAATAATAAGATTCTTGCAGGTCTTGGCTAGGAGGGGGATGCATCATAATGTGAGCACGGGCTTAATGTAAAACATGTAAACATGGGGATGATTCAAGTTACAGCTGAATATGTGAAGCATTAAGCTGTGGTGTTTTAGAGCAAAGTGAAATATCAGAGTGTCTATTCGGACCCGCGTGAAAATAGTCACACAGCAGCTATTCTGCTAGTTTGACCCAGTCCCCTAGTTTTGAGGGGAGGTTTCTAAGGATCTGCCAAAACTTTTGATTTGTAAATGGTTTGTAACATAGGGGATAACTGAACCTTCCTCTTCATTATCTTCCACTGGACATGGGAATAGAGATGGGTAGAAAATAGGGGAATGTGTAAAAGACAATTTGTTTAAGTCATAGAGAAGTAAAATACAATATGATTGTTCAGTTCCAAAATACATAAATGCTTCGAGCATTTGCAGATCCACTATGATCTGTACATTGTACCGCACATGTAATGACAGTAGGCTGACTGAATGGGAAAAACTGAGACATTGTAGAAATTTATAAACGGATGGTTCATTAATTGTGGACATTTTTAGATTGCACTTGCTCCTCTTTGCACTTAAAAAGGGAAGATTTGGAGGTGTTATTTATAGGTTATAATGGAAAGGTTTGACTGGTCTGGCCTGCTTGAGATTGAATCTGGCTGTGTAGCCCACAAACTAAAATGAGTTTGACACCGCTGCAGTAAACCATATCTCACTCACAGCTCAGACTGAACATGATAGCATAGTCTTTTAATCCAGTCCTGCTCTTTCTTGTCTTAATCTGCTAAAAAAAAACAAAGAAAAAAAACACAACCACTGAAAAGAGTCTGCAAACCTGCATCATCTGCAGTAAATCTAAATCAGTTTTAGCTAAATCAAAATCGTGAACAATTTCAGTTCGGTGTGACAAAAGTAGGCCATTGCAACAGTGGTATAAATGAGGAGCAGAATGCTTGTGTGTGTTTTCAGCCTTCCCCCAAATTGAGGCCACACTTTTAAGGTCAGCAGAGTGCGAGGAAGTGCAGCGGGTTGCAGAATGTTGCTGGCACTTAGCTTGGCGCACTTCTGAACCTCGTGGACGTCTGTGGCAAGGTCACCGCGGGAAGCATAAATGGGAGTTGATGGCTCCGTTGTTCCGTGTCATCCGCCGTGCTCTCCACCATACTATTCGGGGACGGCACTACTGAGCGCAGCTGACATCATGCACATATATACACAAAGGAGGCAGGCGGGATTTAAAAAGTGTGGCAAAAATAGAGCCCAGCCCGACATTATTAAGACACAAGCTTCAGTTAGCCCACACAATGTGATGATGGGATGTAATTGATGCATTTCCTGTCTTCAGCCAGAGAGAGCTTTTCATGCTGGCCTACACAAACACACATCCTTATGTCTGGCTGCATGTTAGTGGAAGTTTTTTTGTAAGTATTTGTTGGCCTCCACTTTTTTTTTTTTTTTTTTTTTTTAAAGGAAATGGATAATGGAAATTCAAGATGAGAGGCCAGAGTGGTCCTGATGCTCAACTCACCCTTTTTTCCTACTCTGCGAATGCATTGTTTTACTGCAAATTATAACCATAAAAAAGCCTCTGATCCCCCATTCTGTTAAATTAATAGAATTACGCAAAAAATGTAATGATAGCAATTAAGTCTTGAAAATGCAAATTTTATAGTCAAGGACGATTACCTCATTTATAGCATGTGCTGGAATGATGCCAGACGAAGGTAATTTAGATCCGGGTTGCTCACGGTTACATCATGATGAATATGAGACGAGCGGGGCCTCATCACGCACCTCCAGTCGCCCAACGCTCAATCAAATGGAGAGGTGGGGGGCGGAGTTTAGGGGGAATGAGAAACATGTCAGGGACGCCTCTTCCGCAGGAGGGAAAGACATACATCAGGAGTAAATGGGACTGGAAGGAGCGTGAGGATGAAAACTGCAGGTATTCTCCAAAAGATGCGAGTGCCAGGACCTTTAAAGGGGCTGCAAAGGGCACCCCTGTGCTGACCATAAGCTTTAAAGGGCCTGGTCTTGACTTGTGTGACTTTACAAATGTTATGCATTCCAACAACTCCTCAACAGAGAGAAACTGTAATGTGTTTTACAACGAATGCTGACATTTTAGAGCGAAATGGATTCTAACACAGGTTTGATGGAAGCCTCTCAGGACGACACCGCGTTGCCTCCTTCAGCGTGCCCTGCTAACCTCATAACGTTTATTGCCCGAGATTAAGAATTCACATGAAAACTCCACGCCCAAATGACATTTAAATGCAAGGATTTTTAAAAGCGGTAACTGCGTTTGGCTGAGTAAAATACTCACATTAGTTAATTATTCGAGAAAGGCAGCTGTAATGGCATGAATCTTTTATGGGGGTCTGCCTGGTGCCATGATCTCTAATAGCTTAACATTTCACTTTAGCACTCCCTCCATGCTAATACACTCTGCTAATCAACAACTGTTTTACATGCTGGAGTATGGTGCAGAGGGCGGCATGGCACCAAGGTCCAAATCCAGTGCACTTCATGTTTTAAAATCTCTGCCTCGCTGTGTGTTTGTCATAGCAGAAAAACACCACTTTACTGAAAGAAAGGATCATTTTGTTATGACAGTTTACACTGTAAAAATACACAGAAATTTAGTGGAATTAAGTCATCTTTTCTCATTAATTTAATGTAAATATACAAGTTTTATCTTTTCACATTAATCAAACAAAAGAAATGTTTATTTTTTTCAGAACAGTTGAGAACTCATGAACATAAGTTCTTTTAACTTAAAGTCTTTTGACTTGAAATGAATGAATGTGTTGCATAAATTAATTCTCCAAAGAAACATGATTAGCAGGATTTCCAGCAAGTGTCGTTCAACAGTTAAAACCTTTCTCAGATGCTTCTTTTTAGAGTTTGAATAAAGAAATATATGACACCTTACTGTGTGTCTCTAATACAGTTCACGATAAGTCGTAGTTTCTTCTTTTCACAATAATTAAAACAATGTTAACTATGATGAAGGTTAGCATTGAATTCAGTCCCCACCCCCTTAAATAAATGATCAGTGTTATAAATATATGTCACTGTGTCTGAAGAATTGTTGGTTAAACTTAATATCTTAAGCTTATTTATAGTAACATGTTTCCTCATGTACAACTGAGTCAATGTTGAGTTTATTTGACGACACTGTAAAAACTGAAAAAGTTGAGAAAATTCAAAATTTCAAGGAAATTTTAATAGATTAATAGATTTTTTCCGTTTTGAGCCCAACTTAAACTCTTAAATTCTCATTAAGATTTACCAACTGATAATATTTTGTTGAGATAAGTTACTTTTCTTATTTAGATTAACTTGAGTCTTTAAGTTTCAGAAACCTCCAAAAATCTGTATCTCAAAAACTGTTGAGTAAACTCATTAAAGTGAAAGTGAATAATGATTGATAATTTAATATTTTCGATTGCAAGTGTTTAAAATCCCAAGCACTCACATGACAAATAAGGGTCATAGCTCACTGTGAACAATTTTTGAAATACACATTTTATTTTGGTTTCTAAAACTGATAGATTAGCAACTGTGTTTAGTTTATTTCAAAACTTAAGCGTTTAAGTTTGATTCAAAACTCAAAAATGTAGTGAAGGCAGTTGCCTTGAAATTATGAATTTTCTCAATTTCTTTTACAGTGTAGAATATCAGTGTACAGTGTAGAAGTTTATTTATTCTGGACCATTAAAAATTACCTCAGTTTATCTTGTCAAATTCAGTCAACTAAAAAATGTTAAGGCAGCCTGAACACTGACATGTTTAAGTTAAAACAAGTAGTTTATTTTTTACAGTGTATCTAAACATTTCGTCTTCATGTGGGTTGGATATTTTCCCACATATCAGCCACATAATGTTTTCAAATATTACTTATATAATAATATTACTGATTTCACCTCCAGGGAGATTTAATAGTGGAAAAACCACTGAGATAAAAATAAAAGAAATAGCACAAGTATCCCTCTTGTTTCTTTTAAAACTAGAAAGCCATTTAACTAACATTTCACCCAGGTCTGGCTATTACACAGTCTATTGACACACATTGCACCCCGGGTTGGACTCTTTCTCAACCCCATCCATCGGTCACACAGATTGTCCCCTGGTAGGCAGAGGCCCTGCAACGTTAATGGAAATGGGGCGATGCTGGGAGCATAGAGCCTGGAGAAGCCTGGATGATCCCTCAGGCCATGGCTGCCACGGGATGAAATAGAGAGACTATTACAGCGGAGTTGTAAAGCCCCACACGCTCGACGCACTATCATAATAGAATATTGATTCTATCAGATGCCAGGCCCCGGCCTGTCCCCGCAATGAAGAAAAGAGCACTAAAGGTCATTGTGTAAAAGAACAGAGTGGGGGAGAGTGAGACAGAAGAGCAGAGAGGTGGAGAGGAATAGAATATATAGTGGACAGGAAAGAAAGAGTGCTGTTGTGATACTGTATTTCTGTAATAATGGAATATATCATGCTGTTAGAGTGCACCACAAAACTATTCGAAAAAGTAAAAGGACAAGTAGAAATGAGTTCTACACTGTATGAATAAAGTTGAACCAATCTTAACACATTGCTGCTGTTCAATTAAACTATCTTTCTTTTTCTCCTTTTTTCTTTTTCTTTTTTTCTTTTTTTGCATTGCCGCATCTGTCTCCACAGCCATAAGTAACAAGGAAGCAATTTCAACCATTAATTGTTGATCAAGGCGGTTGGGAAAAGCGCCAAAGGAAAAGGATGACAAATAAGCGCCCACCACGCGAACAGCAGTACAAATTACACCACAAGCAGGAGACGTTTATGCTTGATTGGAGCAATTTAATGTTTTCTTACAAAAAAAAGCTCGCAAATCCTGGGAGGACAGTTAAGGAAATGACTTTTTAATCATCCAAGGAGCCGCTGCGCCTTGTCTCTCCTGATGGCCCCATATTGAAGACTTAGAGCCATTAGGAGAAGGAGTTCATTGGTAGAGGCCGTTCTTAGCAACAGTTGGACTTATGTTACTTAAGGAGACGACTTTTCAGCGAGCAAATAGTCCAAACTGAGCAGACAGAGTTTAAACAGGGGATGAAACTGTTAAAAACATCTGAGGTACACAGAGTACCTATGTAGAGAGAGCGGGTTAGAGACGGTCATGTGTGGGATATGTATACTTAACTGATGGGAGAGACATTTAAGAGGTATTGATTGTTCAATTAGATCATTATCTACTAATAATTTTAGATTTTAAAATCAAAATATTTGTTGCAAAAAATGAAACCATTCTTTTTTTTAAAAATATCATATTAATTTAAATGAATGAATCTGAAAATTTTTCACAGATCCTTTGGCAGACTGCCACTGACCCCTGTGGGGGCTTTTTTAAAATGTAAGTTCAGAAATGTGGAAAGCAAATGTACATGGTATTATATTATACGTGTACTGTAGGGCAGATCAGAGGGTGTTCAAACACTGGGGTAACTTGTTACACTGTCAGTTTGACCAATCAGAAAATATCTGTGGTCATTTGATTAATAAGGGACACCCCTCTTTCCTTTTTGAGCCCACAGGAGATGTGTCATATCTGTGATTAACACTGTGGATTTGAAGACCAAAAAATTGATTTTCAGGTAAGAAAGTAAAAGTGAAAAGTCAATTTTTTGATCAAGATTATTTGTTCATTGTAGTGTAGATACAATGGTTTGACTTACAAAACCTAAAATAACAGTTTTTTTTCTGGCTTAATTTGATCCTTTGAATTGTTCACTTTATTCAAAACTGTTTACTCTTTATTCCTTGATATGGGTCTTTTATAAATTGTATCATGTGGATCTTAATTCAGCAAATTACTGTACCTCTCATTGTTACATCTATCCCAAATAGTGAAGGTACTCTTCGTATGTCCTTTTTAAAAATGTAATCTTTGACATTAACTCACATAATCTGTGATTGTGCAGCAGTCCAAATGAGTTTTATTTGTACCGTGTATCAAAGTTTGATACATGAACAACCACTGAGTTATCGATGCTCAAACAAAACGCATTACTACCATCACTCCTCTCCTGTATTGCCATTAGAATTTACAGTATTCAGTACGTTTTATTAGTGGCTCTAAATTCTTTTAAAAGAGGCCAAAGTATACTACTGTGAAACAACACAAGCCATCTTAGTCTGTCTGCAACCATCACACTCTGTAACCAAGTCAGGGGGAGCGTATGCGTAACAGTGCCAGAGTTACATGCACAATACATTAGGAAATTGACTAATCTTCGCTGTGACATTATGGCCTGTACAAACTTCATGATGAATTCTGTTTTTCCAGGGCCCTTGGAAAATATATTCATGAAATTTCAATGTCCGATGAAACAAGTCATCTTTTAACCAGAGCTTGACTGTGACATACCATTCCTCATTTCTATTCCAAGCAGGGCTTTATTTTAGTCAAATAAATATCCATTTGTCTTGTTGTATTTCTTGTTTTTCTTTTTTCTTTTCTTCAATTCACACACACAGCCCCGATAATTGAACAGTAGTTGTTGTCGAGGGCCTCGGCAAATGAAACTGCCATTGTAGCATCAAAAATAATCAATTTGATGAGTCTTGTATATACTCCCATACTCAAAGTAATGTGATATTGATTTGGCGCTCTGATATAGTACTCCTCTTCTGCACCAGAATGATTATTGGCTTTTGACAAATTCCAGCACAATCTTTTATCCCCCCCCCCTCCCTCCCTCCCCGCTTTTCCGCGCTCTGCCCGGCCACCTCTTTTGTCTCCAAGCACCGGTGCCAAAGCCCTCAGCTCCAATTCCACTCTGCAGCCCGACTCTGTGTGTGTTTGTAACACACTTGGAACAATAAAAGACTCTTTGCTTTATTGCTAAACAACAGCAGGAATACAATTTGACCCGATCAGTCTGCATCAAACCATTTTACACGCGGCTCAATTTGCATCTAAAAGACATGCAATTTCATATAGTATGCCTCTTTCTTTCACCTTCATACACACACACACACACACACACACACACACACACGCACATACACACACGTGCGTACCTTTAAGTTATTATGCTTCATAGTGTTGTGAGGCATTGTGGATGGTAGCTCTGAAAATCTAATACATTATTTAAATCTAAATCACCCTCCCCTGTCCGGCCATGTTATAGATGACAATAATGCCGCCTCTCACACAAACACCCACACGGTCGTGTTTCCATCACTTCCAAGGACATTATATTGACTTACATTCATTTCCCGGAGACTAAAATTAAACCATAACCCTAGCCTAACCTTAACCAAACCCTAACCCAAGTCTCCACCCCAAAGTTTGATCAGTTTTGTCCCCATAAGGAAGGTGAGTCCCCACAATGTGAGTGTGTAAATAGATTTATGTCCCCACAACGTGAGTAAAACATGCCCACACACACACAGTTATGTTTCCATCACTTCAGAGTACATTTCATTAACTTACATTAATTTCCTGGAGACTAAAGCTAAACCCTAAACCTACCCATTACAACTATTGGCCTAACCCCTACCCTAATCTTAAATTTAACCCAGACTTAACCTAAACCTAACCTAAGTTGTCACCCCAAAATTTAACAATTTATCTTATTGAGATGTGCATTTTGTTCCCATAAGGAAGGTGAGTCTTCACAACATGAGCGTGTAAACAGATTTATGTATCCACAACATAATACAGGCCCACACACACACACACACACACACACACACACACACACAGTCTCTCTCTCTTTTATCCCCTTCTCTTTAGCTTTTCCCTCTGAATCAAAGAGATGCCAAGGACCAAAACAATCATACGGATGGAGTGATGGAGCGTAAGGTGACGGGATCGGGGCTGATGGATGCATGGATTCAGGTGTGGAGAGGCAGAAACGTGGATGGATGAAAGGATAGATGGATGATGGAAGGTGGTGTTGGGGAAGGAGGGATGAGGAGGGAGAGAAGGAGGAGGCCTCAGAGGAAAGATGGAAAGATGGCAGGCCTCAAAAACAGGCCAGTCTGTATTGATTAGTGTGTGTAATAAAGAAAGTGAGACACTTGGCCCCAGAGAGGACATGGTTCACTTGGTGTCTGCTTTAACAAGGAGTGTACTGTATGTGTGTGTGAGTGTGTGTGTGTGTGTGTTTGAGATCTAAAGCCACTAAATATGCCGATGCGTGCATTTTACACACAGAAATGCCTATGGGTGTCTACAGAAATGAATAAATGAAAAAGTATGCGTGTGTGCGAGCATGTGCACGTGTGTGTGTATCTGTTTGTCTGTGTCAGGCCATGTAAAGCGCATACAAGCGCGTGTGTTTGTGCATGCTGCAGGCTGCACCCCCTATGCGCCGTGCATGAAAACACCTCACACATACAACAGGCGCCTGCTCATGGAAAAATCAATATGCTGGTGATAGAAATATGCTAGAATGTTCTGTAGGTGAGAGATTGATCTGAGCTCCACAGAGGGTCCGTCCAAAACCAAATAATGGTTAGGGGCCAGCGACCTCCAGATCTCCACAGAAAACAATAATTATAACCACGCTGTGTATGCCTGGACTAAGCATAAAGGCCACGGTCAATGAAGGCTAAATGCTAACACTGCAAAGGTGGTGGCTCAGCATGAAGAAAAACTGGAGCTTTCAACAATAATTAGGTCTGTAGTATAATTGTCCAGATTGGTGCTTTAAAAGGTCTTTTCACCTGAAATAATAACCTGAACTAATCATATCTAATGTGTTTTATATTTTGTATTATTGTAATCATTCTATATTAAGTCTTATATCTTGCATATACCTATATTTTCATATACAATGCACAGATTCTATGAGGTATTTCTGTCCACACACGTGTGAGTAAATCGGCTTGAACTAAGAATCAACTTGTGCCAGTTTGATTTCCGCTTCCTCGGACATGTGGCTTAAGAATCTTCCATTCAATTAGCCCAGGTTGTAATGGGAATTCATTTTGCGTTGCTCACAGCATCGTAAAATTACCTAGAAAGTCAACAGCAAATTCACAACAACTTTCATAGGGACTATTTTTGGGAGAAAGTATTTCCAATGAAAACTGTTCACAGCAAATACCAAGAGAGAAAAGTGGAAAAATAGATTTTTCCTCTTTCTTCTCGTGTTTTTGTTCATATTTTAGGTCAGTTTAGGTCAGGTATTCAAGTCAAGGCTCTAATGTTATGAAATTAAAGGCACTTTGTCGACACTATGTAGTGCCTGGCCTCACTGATACCTGACAAAGTACAGGTGCTGCTGTAAGTGTAATCTATAACCACCATTTTAGAGTGCAGGGCGTAAGATTTAAGGGAAGTTATTAGCAGAATATGACAGAAATGGAACATAATATTCATAAGAATGTTTTCATTAGTGTATAATCACCTGATAATAAGAATCATTGTGTTTTTGTTACCTTTGACCAGTGGGGGGCAGGCCCCCCTGAGGACACAGAGAGCCAATGCAGGGGGATCGGGGGGGAGTTAAGGAGTTATGGAGTTAAGCTAATTTAAATGAATATTATTTATGGAGGGGAAATAAACAAACAAGAGTTTGCTGATGCTATCATTCTAACCTTTATTTCACCAAAATTCAATGCTTGAATCTTTATCAGTTATTGTTAATGACTGATAACAACTGTAGGGTGGGGGAGGTTGAACTTTTTTTTTCTGGCTTCTGTAGTGGGTCATGTCAGAAAAAGTTTGGGAACCACTGCCTTAGAGTGAGCCGTTAAATATCTAAATAGGGAACATGTCCTTTTCAATGTAGTCCACCATGTTGCATGTTTGTGGCCTTCTTGATACTTGACGAAGTAAAGGCACTGCTTTAAATATAATCTGCAGTTCCAGTTTCTGTATAAATTCCCATCAAATTCTAAAGTTTCTATTCCATTACATTTCTACTCTATTTTAGTACAAGTAACAATAAATAGAGAAGACTGTATTTTTAATTCAGTTCACCAACAGAGTTACAGAGAACCCAGAATACCTTCTGCTGAATGAGGATGTTCAGCCAAAACAACCTGCATCATGATAATTTCATACTGCACACCGTGTCTGATTCCATAATGAACACCGGTATTCAGTGCGGCTGGATGCATATAAGCATGGTTGCAGTAGTTTGACTCTCCAGCACCTTGCACAATGCACGAGCTGCACACAGTCTATCAAACCACATGAAGAGCATTCATTCAAATGAGAAAGAATGTGTGTTTTCTGCCACCCATATAAGTGCATTGGCTCGGAAGCCAGATTGAAATCCGCAATATGTCCAATGCATGATGTGCACCTTAGCTCACAGATCCATAGACTGCTTTGGCATTATTGTCGATGATGCCTGTCTTCGGCTCGGTCCTGGCAGGTTCAGTAAAGCAAGCTGTCTGTGTGGAAAGCGACCAGGCACATAGACTGATAGAGAGAGACAGCCAAAGCCGAAGCAGTGTGTTGGCATGAGGAGGTTTAATTGCTCTGTGTGGCACGAAACTAACACTGCCCAACCCTCATCATCAGGCATAGCCTCATGAAAATAAAGTCTCTCAACTATATTTTGTCATTTTATTCAATTACGCTGCAGGAAGCAAAAGGTTTCCGTGTCAAAAAATGTTGCCTGGCTGAGTCTATTATAAGTGTTTGGTTGAAAATACGATATTAAAATGCCCAAGTCAAAATTGTAAGTAATTCTTGATAATCCCAAAGGAAAATGTGCTAACATATAAATTGGTCTTTTTTTTCCCAAAGGCTGGACTGGCCAACAGAACATCCTGATATTACCTAGCCAGCCTATCATCAGCACAGCCACTTTTTGAGTGATGAGTCTCCTACAGGAACCAACAGCTGTATGTGCAAATCATGCATATAAATCAATTACCGGGGCCCTATGTACTTTAAATGCACCCATTAATTAAGCAATGTCAGACACAATGAACCGTGAAGTTCATTACATTTTTAGCATTCAAACTCAGGATTATTTGAAGAGTGCATGAGAGAGAGGGAGACGGGTTTACCTAATGATTAGCCCCATAGCTCAATGTCGGGCAGACGCCAGCGGAAATTTCAGGAAAGCTGTTGCGAGAGGAGACAGAACAGCAGCGAGCTGTCTCAGCGATCTACAAAACACGAAAGGGGGTTGATCAAAAGGAAAGCAAGGAACAACAACAACTACAACGTGATCCGTGCCGGCTGTGCCGACTTTTGAACTTTCAACTCAAACAAACTCAACTCAACACAACCATACATACAAGTTGTGTGTGTGAGTCAAATTTTTTAATAATCTCGCTTTGCATTTTTTTAAAAAAGATTGAACAGTGAGGTTTTGTATAGGCAAAGTTCTCCTCAGCAGCACATGCAACACTAAGTTACAAACATGAGCATTCTGTGACTAAACATGTGTACATGTGGTGTTTATTTTAGACAACTGCGTTTTATTTATCCAGTCAGGATTCATTTTTTAAACCCAATAAAATCTTGGTTTAACTTCAATTTATGTAAGAAAGATTAAATTTAGACCTCTCTGTGAAGCTTGTTTAGTTTTTACTCTAAATTTGGATTAAATGTTGCACCACAGCTTTAAACTCCAATTTAAAATGTCTTGTTTTCCTTTGCTGTTGTCCGTTTTCAATCATCTGTTATTTGGCCATATTGCTCCATTCATTCAGCCAACAATTTTTCGCCAAGGAGGAAAAGTTAAAGCTTCTCAGCTGAGCCATCATGAGCAGGATAACTAGGGTAACTAACCTTTAAGCTAGCTAGCTATAGCCAAAAATACAATGTTTTGTTAACTTCGTAGCTAGCAAGCAAACTGTGTAAGATCTCTTATACTTACAATGTTCTGACAACACTGACATTAATTTTTTATTGCTTTATTTTACTTTAGGTAAGCATGCATCTCCACTTTGCTTAAACTTCACAAAAATAAACTAAAATGTACAGAGTGGAGATAAGCTTTTAATTGTGCAACAGAGCTTTACTCTGTTTAATTTGAAATCTGGATTCAGGCATTTTAAAAGTTAGCTTTGCTTACCTCGAATTGGAACTAATCTTACATTTTTATTGGTGCAACCAAAGAGTCACAAGAATTTTCGTAATCCTTTAAGTGAAGTGACAAAAGGAAACTGAAGCTACAAAGATTTCTTTCAACAACAGCAATATGCAGGTGTTTGTGTGTATGGATATGTGTGTGTCTGCGTGCGCGTCTTGTGTGTGTGTGTCCGTGACCTCTGTGTTGCTTCGTGCCAGGCTGCAGTTTGGTTCAAGTTGCTGTGAGATGACAGGAGAGGTTGGGGGGGTGGGTGGGGGGGGAGCACGGAGAGAAGAAGCTGGGCCCAGCTGCCTGGCATTAAGCAATGACCTCTGCATAATGAAAGATGGCGACAACATTTCCCACTCATTACAAGGTTCCACACTGTGACAAGATTTGCATATTCATATATTTTTCCCTCCACCTCCCCTCCCGTTTTTTTTCACCGCAAATTATTTTTTCCTGTGAGCAGGACATCTGCCTCCCTGACACTGCTCTGGAAGAGGGAAAATAAATAAATATGTGTGCAGAGAGGCACATGATCTATCCAGATGCCACAGAAATATGGCACGATGTTGACATCTCCGTACACCCCGACCGTGTGTGTTTTCCGCGGTTTAAGCACCAGGAAATCATGTTAGGGGTCAGTGGAGAAGAATACAGCTTGGGCAGAAAAACCTGACAGAGGTCTGGAATGTATATCTGTTTTGCATATTATTGTTCTACCACAGTGACATAAATACCACTTCAATACTGGTGTTGCAGGTTACGCATAGTTGGGGACAACTAAAACTCTGATTAGACCAACTCCTTATGTACCAGGTTTGGCAATATCTTAAAGCTGATGTATAAATTATTAAAACAAAAGATGTAATACTGAGGACAGCCTTGAATCATACTTTTATTTACAGTCAAAAGTTGAAAAACATTACAATGTTTACATTTTTTTAACATATTTAAATAGTGTGTGCAAATACAGAGGTTGAATATACCTGAATTTAATATTGAAGATGATGTTCTTCAGAAAAAAACATATTCTTTGTATATGAAAAGCATGCATTTAAATGCACACACACTTAATGTACCATCAGACCTCCTTGATGGATATTGCATGTTTCTCTGATCAAAAGAGCATCAGAACGCCAGCTCTCCCACTCCTTACAAGACATAATTACATTTCAACATCAAACACAAAAGGTGCCACAAATACAGACATGTATGCAAAGACCATAAATGTACAAAGTTCTTCATCAAAAGAAACACTTTAAAAAATGCCTTAAAAAACAATCAGGAAAGGTCTGAAAAGAAACCAAAAAAAAAAAAAAAAAACACAAAGCAGCAAAAGTGGGAATTTGAATCCCTTTTATTTAGTTGGGTAACTTTAATTCAAATGAATCAGGCTGAGCTGCACCCGCCAACCGTGCCCGAAGAGTTGCCGTTCTCAACGTGCAGCATAACGATCACCGCAGCACTTCTGAATACAAACTGTTTTATGTGAATACCTCAAGCTGAGGGCTACATAAATATAGAATTAGACAAAGTGTTATTTTTTTCTTTTTATGTTTTATTTTTCCCCTCTTTTCTCACTCTCCAGCAACATCCCCAGGTTGGGTTGGCTCTAAGCAGATGCAGGCACTTACTTCAAAAAGTTGCAGCTCCCTTATGATAGCTCTGCAAAAAGGTTTTCTTTTAACTTAAATCAGCAAATGTGCGGAGCACAGACCTAGCGGCGTGTTTCTCTCCCCTAGAAATAACTGCTTGCAGGGATCAATTTGAAATTTAAATTGTGGTGAAATGGTGTTTGTCATTAACAATCAAATATTTGAACCATTGAAATACCTTTGCCCCCTCTGTGTGCGCACCCTCTGCCCCCAGTTGGAAAATATTGCACGGGGCATTGTTTTGATGATGGTGAACTGAAAAGCTGGTGATGCTCTCAGAAAACATCACACGTGGGTGAGAGCAGGAGGAGAAACCAAAGCCAATCATCTGGAATTATAGATTTATATCAAAGTATTAACATATCAAAACAGATACATAGACCAGAGGAATATTACACTGTAAAAAAAATCATACAGCAATTTAGTGTCAAGTCAACTAGTCAAATAGTGTTGTGTGGAGTCTCATTAACTTGAAACTTAAAATTTCTAGTATTTATTTCTAAACTTATAAACCTGAGTTTCTTCTAGCTTTACTGTAAATCTTTTGACTTGAAATGATGAGGTCCTGTGCAGAGCTCAAACAGCTCATTAAATTAAGTTTCTAAAGAAAAATGATCAGCATATCAGCAGATTTCCCAGCATGCACTGTTTGAGTATCAAAGGAAATCAAATTTGTTTGTTATTTTTTATATTTTCAAGTACATCCGGATGACTATTAAGTTTATTTGACAACAAAAGGTTTTTTGAATCATGATAAAATTATCTCAACCTTTTTAAGTTAAGCTTTTTTTTTTTTTAGATAAACCCCTTTTTTTCATTGTTTGAGAGTTAAAACCCTTGGGACTCTTCTTTCTTAGTCAAAATAAGTCTTTATTACTTGTTTTCACAAGAATGAAAACACTGTGAACAATGATGATGGCTAGTATTGTATTCAGAACCCACCCCCTTACACTTAGAATTTAATAAATTATAATAAATGTCAAATGATATAAATGTCCATCAGTGTTGTGCAGGTCCAACATAATATCTTAAGCTTATTGAACATGTTATATCAACTAGAACTGAATTAATATCAAGTCTATTTGATGAAAAAAAAAGTTTTCAATCATTATAAAATTATTTAAAATTACTTTTCAAATTCGTTCAACTTAAAATATAATATAGTTGATTTTGCTGCAGACCGTCATGATGTTGCACATACGGAGACACACACAGAAAGTAAAGAGAACGGGAGAGTTGGGTAAAAGGCAAAGAAAAATACAGAATGGGAGAGAAGTAGTAAGGTAGGACAAATGGAGAGAGGGAGAAGAGCTTCCTGTCATCTCTGAGAGGCAGCGTCTCTGCTTAATGTTCATTAGGGGGCTGATTGAATTGGGGGGTGTAGCACTGTCACTGTTAATGGAGTGATCTCTAATTGGAGCGCATTAGCTCTATAGGTTCTGGCTAGTGTCAAAGGCAGACAGAAGGACAAGATGCAGCACGAGAGTCTAACACATCCTGCCAATGCCAAGAATAAACCAGAATAAACAAGTTGTCATTATCTGTTGAGCATTTGCCTAAATAATGAATCGATGAATTCCCTGATGAATTATGTTGTGCTTTCTTCATTTTATATCAGATCAACTGATTGATGTGAAAACGTCATAGTTTCTGTTAAATTTTCTCTTCCTTTTTATGGGGACTTTTAGGCTGGAAAGGCCTGTGGCTCTATCAGAGGATCAGAAACAGAGGTGTTAGGTGTGTGTGTGTGTGTGTGTGTGTGCCTGTATATGTGTGAGAGGCAATGCGTTGTGTGTCCATATGCACCATGCCCCCGGGCCTCGACTATGATGGTTTAAACATGGAGGTGAGGAGCAACTTCAAGGCCAAAGTAAGGTGTGTTCCTGATAATGACGAGCACGAATGGCCGCTATATCGCCGTCCAACAAGACCCAGAACTTGATCTGTAATGGCCACCCATAAAGGAGAATCATCATCAATGAAAATGACAGGTTATTAAGATCCGATTTTAGGGGGGAGGGGCGGCGGGCATGGCTTTAGTATGATAGGTTAGCTATCTATAAAACCTTTAAAGCCCGGCCCTCAACGACATCAGTCCCGATTCCCATCTCCCTGCGCCCTGTGCCAGAGACACATGCTAATAAGCTCACAACCTTTAATTAAGCAATATGTGTAAGTAGGCAGCCATTATGGCCTGATTTGTGAGCCACTTCATTACACTGAGCACCGGCTAGCAGACACATATTCAATACAAATCAAGCTGGCCTGAATATTATCCTGCTTAATGTGAGGCCAATATTGATATTTTATCACTCGTGTTCTGATTAGTGACTTTTAGAATCTTCATTTTTCACCGTGTTGAGGCAGCGCTGAACACCTAACGAGCTGCATTCATTAGAAGTGTTGCTGAACATTGTTTATTAGGTTACAAATAGCTTATTGGTTCACATATACTATTTGTGTTTACTTGCAAAAGCAATATAAGTTACTTTAATCTTTGTTCTGGTGAGCCAGTCTTCCATCCTTATCCATTTGACTGCATTATTTTCTATATACATTTTTTTCATTTAAAGGGACAGTTCAGATTATTTGAAGCAGGGTTGTTGGAGGTATTGATAGTCAGCGTATTACCTACAGTGGATGCCAGTCAGCACACTTCTAGTTTGGAGAGGCAGAGAGGGACACCACTGCAGAAGCTTAGCAATGAAGTGGTGCGGACATTTCACTTTAAATGCACGCTATATTTAAAATATTGTCACCATTTACTTTGTCATCAGACAGCCTTTTCTGATAGGAAACCACTGTTATACAAGCCACATATCACTCTCTCCAAACCAAACAAACCCCATAGGCAAAATCAGTCACTTTACCTTGCAGAACACGGGAGTTGCTGGTCTGCCGTTGCCTTGATCTATTAGTTTGTTTGTGTTCTTGTGTGACTTTGGTGAGTCTGAAGGATCCTTTAAAAACACCACTGTCACACAATGTCATAAACAAGCTAACAGATCGAGGCAGTGGTAGACCAGCAACTCTCGTATTCTGCAAGGTAGAACTACCGATTTTGTCTGTGAGGTTTGGTTGGTTAGGAGAGAGTGATATTTAGTTTATATAACAGTGGTTTGGCAAATAAAGCAGTGAAAATATTCTAAATATAGCGCATACTTAAACTGATATTAATTTGTTTTGGTCGACCTTTTGTACCTCACACAACCCTAATGAAATAATCCAAACCACTCCATTAAAGTTATGCACCCAGAAAGTACTACACGAATATAGAACACACACATGCATTTTAATACTGAGAGAAACCTGTTGAAAAGTGGAACTTACAATTCAGAAACTCTTTCTGTTTTTCACATTTGAATCATTCAAGAAATATAACAACTGCTGCAGACACTTTCAGTCAAACAGACAGTTGATCAGATGACAAACATCAGTTTAGGGTCCAATTATCTTCTCCTTTGCTTTGATATCATTGGTTCAGGTCCTGCAGTGCAAAACTGGAGCCACACCCACTTCCTCCTCCTGGCTCCACACGATGGGACCCTGAGGGAACCAAGCATGGGATCAAACTGTGTAAATTCTGCTAAACAAACAGCAGGTAGGAGGTGTGTGTGTGTGTGTGTGTGTGTATGTGTGAGAGAGAGAGAGAGGATGTGACAAGGGCTGCTGAGTGTGTACTTTTCTTTGTGTGCTCTCTAATAGCGTGAGCGACTTAAAAACATATTTTTGTGATAGATATAAAGGTGATTTTCATGTTGAAGTATCACTCACGCCCAAATAGTTTCTTCCGTTTCCGTAGCTGCTGCGGAGCACTTGCACCTTCCTTGTCCTCTCTCTGATTGGCAGAGCCCTGACCCTGGCAGGGCACCATCCTTGCTGTGTTGTACACCGCTTCCACGTCACCAATCACCTTCAGAAAAAAAAGAAAGAAAAAAAACATGCAAGGAAAACTTAACAATAAATGAACAGTACAACAACTGTTTCAGAAGGGCCCCGGGGCCAAATGTATCAAGCATCTCAAAGTACAGGTTGAACTTGGATGACAGTGACTGAGATTGGCAGGAGAACTGCTATTTTCCTCCAGGCCTGCGAGTAGTGTTGTCATGCATAGTCTCTGCCTCTGTCCTGGTGCTTAGAGTGAACTTGGAGGAGAAGCAGAAATGGAGACTTTATATGACACACTACCTCTGGTCCCAGAGGGGAAACGGCTCTCACAACTCTGGGTTGGCCTACTTATGTACAGTGATGTAAAATACAACTTAAATCTCACTGGTATGAGCCATGATAAAATGATACATTGTCAGTTTTTCTAAAAATGTAATATATTTTTTAACTCTTTGATACACAAGATATCCAAATGCCTTCTAATCCACAACATGGGTCAAAAATGATCCCGTGTCTCTTTGCTTTATCTTTTGAAATCCACTGATTTCATCGTTAAATTTTCCAAGTATTCTTTCAATATCTTGTTTTTGATAGCCGTAAACATTTATTTTAATTATTCCTTTCTTGCTTACAGGTTTTTGTATTACTACATCAAGTTTACACACACACACACACACACACACACACACACACACACACACACACACACACACACACAGTCTCATGTTGA